>OY744506.1:6796020-6843307 GCA_963556185.1 Pseudopediastrum boryanum
GCACTGGGCCGGCCTGTTGGGACCCGTCAACCAGGATCTTATGCATTTCTAACCACCCATGTTCCTATCTCTTATCCTGTAGGGCTGAAAACACAGAAGCCCCACCCTATAACATTGGCGACACAACCCTGAGCGCAGAAGTCCTCCGCCTTATTGCAGAGCACCTCAAAGGACAAAAACAGCTCTACCAAACCTCTGCTCCCAATACCCTTACCTCTAACGATTACACCATCATCGCTTCCAAAGATGGTAGCGCGTATTACTTATACATTGTAAACGAGGGGAGTTTGAGTCCGATTGTGAATGTGGATTTATCGGGGTGGCTGTGTCCTGGAGATTTGGCGGCATGTGCGCGGAAGATTACGACAGTTGTGGTCAACGAGGCGTCGGCAGTGGCATTTGGAGAGGTTTCTGCTGTTTTGACTACTGACAGCTCTGGGAGGCTGCTGGGGGTAAGTGTGTGTGTGTGGGGGGGGAGGGGGGGAGGGGGGGTAGGGTGTTGTATCCCTAGAGCTCCCTTTTATAGCCCTTCTAAACCCTTCTAAACCGTTCTAAACCCTTTTAAACCTGGGAGGCTGCTGGAAGGAAGTGGGGGGTTTGCATCCCTAGCCCTATTAAAGACCTACTAATATTCAAACCACATTCATGTATGCCAACCCTATAAAGCTCTACTAAACCCAACCATTAAACCCTAAGCCCTGATCAGCATCACCTTCATGATGGTGTATTCTCAGTTGTTATTTTTTTTGGCTCTCGATCTGGGTCTCCCCCTCTATAACGCACTATCAAACGGGTTCAACGCATGTGGCGGGTGCTGCACGGTCCCAGGGCTGTGCAGTTGTTGTCTCTCAAACATAATAACATAGGGACCAGCTCCCTGCCTCTTTATCTCGCTCATTTTCTCACCCACACCCCACTAAAGCACAGGTTGGAGTCATGCTTGGGTGCTGCACGGCAGGGAGGGCTGTGCAGCGGCCTCTCTTACCATATAGTGTTACGCAATGCACCCTGCTTTTGTGCGTATTCTGACCACCGGCCACCATCCCTCCTACCTACATGTCCGTATTCATCATCCTTGCTGTTACTATGTCCCTCCTACCACAGATCACTGTCACTCCTACCTCCTTATCTGGTGCCTGTCATTGAGCACTGACCCCGGGCTCCCATGCTTTAAAGCTTCCATGCGAGCGTAACTCTTACATCACCCCTAGGCAGACAGCAGGGTAATTACAACTATATCAGCTTATCATTGAGAGGCTTCAGCACTGACCCCTTGCTCCTATCGCCCTGCTGTTGTGTGCCTCTAATCTGATCACAGGCCATCATCCCTCCTCCATCCGTGTTGCTTTTCACCACAATCAAGGAAGTAGGCCGATGAGGGCCGGTGACGCCACCTGCCTGAACTCGCCGAGACGTGCGGCCCTAAAGCATACATCCCAAGGTCAACAAGTCCTGCTAATAATTCTCTCGGGCCCACAGGGATGGGGCCAATCGGTTTTATGGTAATCCATAACCATGGCTTGTCCTGCTGCTAACACACATTGCCCTGCTGTTGTTTGCCTCCTATCACAGGTCATTGTCCCTCCTACATCCATCTCTGTATTCACCATCCCATCACCCGACGTCACCTACACTGGCCCTGCCACCGTACCTGCCACTGCATCAGCCCATGTAAAAGCCGGCCCCAATCAGGCCCTGAGCTTCAACCCTGCTACAACCCTTATCGTCCGCACGTCACCTACTACAGCTCACGCCGACACCAGCGTCATTTTGCTACAGTTTGACTTGACTGCAGTCAACGAAGCCGGGCTCGAATCGGTCAACGCTGTAGTGCTACAGCTGGCAGTAGCTAGTGCCCCTGCAAGTGACATGCTACTGCTGGTGCTTGCAGTGCCGGCTGCGGTGTGTCCGGTGACTAACAGCAGTACCTGGAATACATGTGGGCTGCTGAAATCCCTAGCTGACGGTACAACAATTAATGGAATTTCAAAGAATTTCATCGATTGGAGGGTACAGAGTGACGGGGAGGTGGTTGTAGCTGGTCATATCACTGTTCAAGCTGCTACTGCTGTTGGGACGGTCAAACGAGTGGATGTAACTCGCTTTGTTAAAGGGGTTACTGCGGGTCAGGTGACGTTTGTGGTGGCCCGGGTGTATAGAAGGAATGCAGCAGCCAATACAGTACCTGTCCCGCCTGATGATTTAAGTGGTGGAGCTGCTGTTGGGTTTGCAGGGGTAGGGCACCCCTCTTTAGCTGCGCCACAGCTCAAAGTGTTTTAAACCCTACATTTTACCCCAATCAGGGGTTTGGAAACTCATTTGTATTAGCACGGCTGAGGTTTACGGCAAATCGTACGCCTGCATGCTACTGGAACTGAGGGCCAGCTAGGCCCTGCATGCTACCACAGCTAAGGACTTTGAAGGCGCTACATGCTATTTTGAGCATGTAGCATGCATATGTGCTGCACTGCTGCTGCTCTTGGTGGTGCTGTTACTGCTGGTGCTGTAGTGCATCGGTTGCACCTGCAGCTGCTAATATAATTGCTTTACCTGCACAAGGCAATTGCATTTTCTGCGAGTACTGAACCACGGGAGATCTTATTGCTACACATGGGCTGCACTTTGAGTTTGGTATTGTGCAAACTGATTGGCTTTACCTGTGGGTGTCCCAGCTTGGCATGCATGGGATTGTGTCGACTCCACTCATAAGGGGTCGTGTGCTGCATGGTCTTTAACACCTGTTGGCACAGCCGGTTTTGTGTTTGATTTAATTGTAGTTGATTGCATGTGGTTGCATGTGGCTCTAACGTGGTTGCAAGCATGTCGCTGGAATGTTTAGGGCTTACAGTTTAGCTAGACCCTGTTGGTTGCACTTGAGGTAAAGGTCACAGGGTCACGTGTCCTCTCCCGTAAAGTATGCGGCCTGGAACTTCAGCAGAGGCTTTGCCTGCCCACCCTGCTCAGCATAGCAGGGTTTACTGTTAGGGTTTAGGGTTTACCCACCCTGCTCCGCTAGCTCTTTGTCCTCTTATGTAGCATTGGTCTGGTGACAGCAATGTAGTCAGGGTTTGGGGTTTATGGTGTATATCTGTAACTTATACTTTACAATGGCACAGGGATTTATGGGAAATTGTTAAAGGAACATAATTATGAGCATGTGATGGTCCTGGGTATGTAATGTACCTCACTGCAAGGTTGGGTCTGCGACCTTTTAAGGCACCAGGGTTAATGGCAAATCTGTGGGTTTGATTAGATGTCTTGGGGGAGTCACTGGCACATGTGCAGGTTTCTGCATTGCTTATTCTGCTGGCCATTGATTGCTAGACACATAGTGGGTGACTCTGGTTTATGCTGGTTGTTTATTGTTGCATGTTCAGGGTAGCCTTGGTGTTCACTAGGCTGGGGAAAGATGCATAGCTAGGGTTAGACCCTTGCACTGCACTTGTACAAGAGGGCTCAGATATGGGTCTGGAAGCACCATGGAACTGAGAGCTGCTACAATGTGGAGCCTATATCAGTGAAACACGGGGGATATGCATGTTCTGATTTACTCCTTGGTTCCAAAGCAGATGATGTACGCTGGGTATTGCTGTTATGCCGCTTGGCATCCTGCTATGCATCTTTGGGCCAATTATGATCCCAGTGGACCTCCTCTTGAATAGGACGACAGTGGGCTTGCTGGCATTTGGTATGCAGCTTGCTTAGCTATTACGGTATGCTTCAAGCACTGTTAGTTTCATGCAGGTAGAATTGGCAAGCCCTTGGGGAGGTCCTGTTGTGCTGGATTGAGATTTTTTGCGCAATCCGGTGATAGTGTGTTTGGTCGTTTCGACCTAGCAGCCCTTTGCGGTTGCCGCACCTTAAATTTTTGTTTGTTTGTTTAGTGCTCGGGGCCCCTCCTTTTGCTCCAGCGCTTTTGCGAGTTGCTCCATTGTCAGATTTGTTACTGCAGCGGTTTAGCATCATGGCTTATACCCAGCTGCTCGTCTGGGTCTTGCTTGCAAGTCATTTCATTCCATGTGCTTGACAAGTAGGCCTTTCAGTTGTGGTAAACAAACAAACAAACAAAAATTTAAGGTGCGGCAACCGCAAAGGGCTGCTAGGTCGAAACGACCAAACACACCATCGGATGGGTCCAAAAACAATGGAATCCATACCACCAAGCAAGAGGAATACCCAAGCAGACATCCAACTACGGACACGGCAAACAAATCACCAGCAGGAGACTGATGGGTGTATCCAAATCAAACACAATCCAGAGCACCAACCAAGCAGGATGTCCAGGAAGTCCACCGCATATGTACCACCCAAGACGGCCAGCACACCAACCAAGGCGAATACCCAAACATGTAGCTATCTAGACTTCAACCAGTTCCTCATGTAAAATGCAGTTCCCCTACTGCTGGTGGTCAGAGCGCTAGCCCCCGTTGGAGACGAGGGTATGCATGCAAGGGGGAGTTCTGATTCTGCCATGACTGAATAAATTAATACACAGGCAATCGTTTGTTCATCATTGACTGAGTGGGGGTTCCTCACTGCAAAGGAATTCCTACATTGCGAGGGCTTGTGCAGGAGGGCTCCGGTGACCTGATCCTGTCTTCACTGCTATATACTACTGCTCACAAGCAAGTGAAGGGTTTGGGAAGGTAACTGCCATAACCAACAGTCTGATCTACTGCAGGACTTTTGAAAGACATTCACCTACATTTATCTTGCGAGATGCACCAACCTACATTACGGCGCGTACTCATACTATGACACGATCCACTTACGGACCATGCACGAGTCTCGAACCACAAATACCTTCATAACAACTCGACGCAAGATGGGCAGGAGTCAATCTATATCGTTTGCTGTTTGGAGATGGGGCAATGTAGACGTATGTGTTGCGGAAGCATCAAGGTCACCCGGCAGGCCACCTCAGCAATCGCGCCGCAATTGATGTCTCTTGAGTTTCCGGCCTCAACGTACCGCCTCCGTCCGTCCCTGCGCCCGACCCTGTTTGCCAGTAGCATCATTGGCATACACAACTCCTGAAATGCAGGCACAGGCCACAGGCACAGACCTGTACAAGTACAAGTACAAGTACAAGTACAAGTACAAGTGGACACCAAGTACAAGTACAAGTACAAGGTGGACAACCTGGCGCCACTTGTACCTTCTTTCGCTGTTCAATGAGGAGCTTATAACTCGCATGATGTGCCAAGGGGATTCAAGAGATATACACAAAGTGGCCGGTAGGTAAAGCGCTTGCATTGCTACATTCCTGTTTGATGTATATGCATTGCTTCCTTCCTGCATACAATCCATGGAACAAACCATGATTTAAGGGGCTTACGTTCCAATGCAATACGGCAGACACTTAGCTGTACTGCAGGCAATCCAGGGGCCAATCCAGTAGCGAGGCAGTAGTCTACGACTAGCTAGGCAGCAAAGGAGATGCTTTATCCTAGCTGTCTGGTATTGGGTTTCTGTGCTCAAGCTCCCCTTCCTGCCGATGGCTGTGTACCAGACATACAAACGGTGAGGCACCGGAACAAGCTCAAGTTCAGCACACAATCTGTCCAATTTGGAGCACACAATCTTTTCATACTTTGGGATCTGCTTAACGTAAATTGATATGGTCCGAGCTGATGGCAGCCTGCTGTAGCCCGTGGTAGTATAGCCTGAGCCTAACGTACGTGCAGCCCAGAATGATACCAGGAAGATCGTCCTCTGCACCTTACAGTCTTGCCTTCACAGCACACTGCACTAAATAGTATCTGCGACCTATCTTATGGCCTGGGAACACCCTCATTCACATATGGACTAGCCCTAAGTGCATCAAGTTTATCCTCAGCTTGGCAGGCACTTATGCCGCACTCTGTGCAACTCCTCCGATTGCCAGTTGTACCGCTCCTGCAGCTGGTCCAGCTCGTCTTGTAGGTGGTTGCAATACTTGCTGCTTAGCCCGTGCGTATGATGAGCTGCAGGATAGCAAAAGGAGGGGTGGAAGGGGGGTACAAACAGCAAGCCCCAGGGTCAGTGGAGGCCTTGAAAGTGAGGCACAGCTGTTTGGGCCTGGTAACGGAGCACCCATGTGCCACACCCTTGCATTGCAGACCACTCTGATAGAGCAACGGCCATCATCAACTGGAGGTTCACTCAACAGTCTCCAGTATGCAGCAAGCTCGGGTGCCACATATAGATGACGGTATCAGCAGGAGGGAGCAAGCCCTTGATCTTCTGTTTGCAACTTCCTCTGTCTAAATGTGCCCTGTCACTGACGTCCCAGACCCCTCAACACTAGTTCACCACGTACTGCATCCTCCCATTTCCTGTAAATGTCTTATTCACCTTGGCAGACCCACACCCCATCGCCCTCAGCCCCATTTACATGCAATCAGCCCTGCTTACCTTCCCCTGCATCTTCAGCTCCCTTTGTTGCCGCCTTCCCTGCGTCAGCTTCTATCTTGCCTACCAGGATGTCCTTGCTCTTAAGGTACCAGTAGGTGCTGTGAATGGTGACCCGCTCCTTGGGCATTACAAAGATGGGCCCTCCTTCCTGGTTTCTAGGGCTTCTAGTTTATGTAGTACGTCCATGCCAGCAGTCACCATCCTGCAAGGCAAGCATGCAAGGCCAACATTATGAAGAAGCATGATGTTTACCAGTCATCACATAATGTGTTCTCTCGTCAATGATCGCATATGGGTGGCAAGCAATGCTGAGAGCCCATGCATGCAGTTAGGGTGGAGCCAGCATTGCAAAGAAACCATAGCAATCCGTAACTTAACAATGCATATCGTGGTCTCAAGTATGGGAAGCTGAAAAGAGGGGAGGTATACGAAGGCATTTCCTATACTATGGCCAATAGATTGCCTGGACACCCACGCATGCTGATGATGGAGCGAGCTAACAAAGGCCCAACGAGGCAATGCTGTGCTGGGTCAAGCTAGTCCAAAAGGCACTAGGGCCCATCACCCTCTGTGATGCGCTGATTCTCTCTCATGTGCTCCTCACAGCCTTCCCTACCCCCGCCCCAATTCCCAGCACTCCTGCAAATTTACCGTCAGCCCTCCTTTCTCTTCCTCCCAGCGGGCTGCTGCTGGCTGCTCACACTAATTCAGAGTCAGAAATGGATTACTTCAAGGCAAGGAGGGGTTTCTGGCTAACCCTTCAATGCTATATTCCACAATGTTGCTACCCCATGATACCCACCCAAAGATGGTGTACTGCATGTCCAGATGTGGGGCATTACCCAGCAGGAAGGAGAAAGATGATTGAGCAGTGTTTGGATCATCAAACCGGCCCATGGAAAGGACCCCTGCGCAGAAAAACTGGGCATGACTGCCAAGCTACATGTTGTGCTGATGAAGGTTTAGAAGGGGTGTCATTGACTTCAGTGCTGGCAGAGGTGTATTTGCCAGCAGGGGCGGTGCATCGCTCCGTCCACAGTCATAATATGATCTACGTCAAATCATTTGCGTGTGTAAGTGGACTCTGCCAGTGATCTCTCTTATCATTGAGCACATTTCCGTGTGTATGAACGGGCGTCAGTTCGGCCCACTGACTCGGTCCGTAAGAGTGGGCTCATCAAGTCGATTCGATCGGCGGAAGTGCTATCGAGTACACGATCGAGTAAGGCAGCTGCGTGTGACGATCTGGTAACTCCACACATTTAATTCGTACTGCTTTATCGGTTGGTTAAGTCGATGCGACCCCACCTCAATGCTGCGGTTAAGTGTCCATGTATCCGTCCTGCTGCTGCCGTGCCCGATTGGGCAGTGGAAGCGTCAGTGGCGCGACCGATCGGTGGTCACGGGACCAGGAGGTTCATAACATATACAGCGGTCCAAGCATTTTAGGATGCTGCATTTGGTTACATGCGATCACCAACATGTCAGCACAGTGCCATTTCCCATCAATCCTGCTTCTCGTGGCAGCTAGCTACTAACCCCTAAACCCTAACCAAACCCAGTATTAAACCAACTCCATTTAGGCACAGCTATAAAGTCCCTCCCTCATCATCCCCAATCTCCATAAACTCCACATCATCTCCCACTACCCCTGCTGCCTCCCTCCTAGCCCCCCTCCCACTCTGCCCACCTCCTGCCCCCCTCTGCAGCGCTGCCTCCGAATCCCTGAAAATCTCCTCCGCTGTAATCATTTTCAACTCCGCTTCAGTGTACTTCGCCCCTCTGCCCCTCTTCACCCCCCCAGCCAACCCCTCCTTCACCCTCTTCTCCTCAAACGCATCTACAAACCCCCCTATGCCCCCAGCTACCCCTACTGCCAACCGCTGTTGTGCTGCTAGCGGGTTAAACGTAAACCCAAGCGGCTTAGTACCTCCTACTAGCCATGCTGCTTGCTCCTGCTGCTGCTGCTGCTCTGCCTCCTTCCATCCAATTGCTCCATCTGCCTCTCTAGTTGCCGCACCATTACCACCACCACCAGCAGCAGCAGCAGCCTCAGCAGCCCCATCTTTATCCCCACCACCACCACCAGCACGTTCAGCAGCAGCAGCAGCGCTAGCAAGAAGCCCCGAGAAAGCTTGCTGTGCCGACGGCGCTACTCCCTCCCCTTCGACTGCTTCCCGTGACCCGCTCCCAGAAAACCCTGCCCCTCCTGCTGCTACCGCTGCTGCTGGATTAATCCCAAGTCCTAACTGCTCTTCAAGCGCACTGGAGGACTCTACTGCTGGTGGTGCCAGGAAGGGGTTTACGTCTGGTTTAGCAGCAGCTGATCCAGCAGCTGATGTGTTGAGGCGCTTTGTGAAGGAGATGAGAGTGGCCTCTGCTTGCTGCTTCTGCTGGAGCACAGTCTGAAACAACACAAACACAAGCACAACGTGTCAATAAGGCGGCTGCTCTCTGCACAGTCTTCAACAACACAAGCACAAGCAGGAGGTGAGCTACGGTTGCTACCCTCTGGTACGGTCCGGACAGTTCTTCGGCATTATGCATTACTGTACACAAGCACACGTGCGAAGTGTCATTAAGAAGGCTGCTCTCTTGGACTTTGGACGGCGCAGTCACAAAAGTGCCTGGTCATGCATCACATGTTGCCATTCCTAGGACTGATTGGTATCCATTTTAAGTCACCTCCAACAGTAAGAAAAGCAGACCGCATTGAAGAGCACAAGGATCAGTGCTAGCAGTACAAGTAGCAGTCAGCAGTAGCTCGCCGCCAAAACAGCATTACCATTTCTTCCAGACCAGTGCAAAGCTCATAATCAGTGCTGAAGCTCCCCCCCCCAACCGCTCGTGCCAGCTATGTCGCACACTGAAAACCACTTAACTCAGAATCCTAGGCCAGCCTTTGTCCCTTCTTGTCTGCGGACAGATACCCCCTCCTGACCCCTTCCCTGCTCATTTGACATCCATCCGTTGTATTTTGGAACCCCCAGCCACCCCTTGAATGACTGGATACGATATAAGGGAAACACACCTTGCATGCTACTACTGCCTCTTCCTTAAAGCGAGCAAGGCTAATGGACGGCATTCACTCACTCACGGACCAAAGCCCCAGCCACTACCTGTACCTCCCACCTAGCTTCTCCCCCTTGCCCACAGCTGTCCTCTGGACAGCTCTATGGTCCTGCCCCTTCTGCAGTCTGCACCCACCCTCAAAAACGCATCGTGCTTCCTGCTCCTGTGCTAGGGCTTTACCCAATAGGGAAAGTCCAAAACTCCAAATCCATAACGACACCATAGCCATCACTGCTTTGCCAGGGGTCACCCAAACTCCCATTCCTAGGGGTTACTGTGGACATCCCGAACTCCATAATGACACCATACCTGCTGCTGCATTGCCAGGGTTCACCCTAAAGCGCCACCCCCCATAACCACACCTCTCCTGCCACTGCTGTATTAGAGGTGTATTCTACAGCCCAAACTCCACAATTCTACCATACCCCCTGATGCTTTGCTAGAGGGTTCACCCTAAACCCCCCACCCCCATAACCACCTCTCACCTGCCGCTGCTTTGCAGGTTCTGTGTCATGCCCTGGGTATGCTGGTGTTTGCTGGTAAGTGTGAGCATCAGGGAGGGCAGGTAGGTATGCTGGTATGTGTGGTGGAGGTGTTTCCTTCATGTCTGCAAAGCTTGGCGGGAGGGCTGCTTGATGACTGACGGGCAGCTCTGGTAGGGGATGGGCAAAGAATATGTCGGTCTCCTGGCAGCAGGAATACACAAGACGAACGCTTGCATGTTAGTGGCAAGAACATGTCTGTCTCCTGTACACGGCAGCAAATTTGACAGCGACAGGCGCAAAAGGTTAGCAACCAGGGCTTTGCTACGGTTGGGTAAACTCTTACGCATTTGCCTTACTGTGTACGCAGGATTGAAGTTTGCATGTCAGGGACTACAGGTCATTGATTACAAGTACCCACCGTTTGACTTTTGAATTGATAGGTGGATAGAGGAAATATGGACAGGACAGGACAGTACAAGAGCTTCATGGGCATGCCACTTGCTAGTTGCATGAAACCTTCGGTGCTGCATGGCCCTTGAATCAGTCTGGCCCTTGAATCATGTCCTTTGGTATTGATGCCTTCTTCACGACATGGTTTACTTAGCTGCAACCTCTGCGATTGAGCTGCACAGATGCTTCCCAACCATCCCATTCCCATGATACCTCATTGCTTTAAACATGCCAGGTGCCTGGAGTGCGTCTACTGGGCTTGGCATACAAGCCTGTTTCAGGGCCACAGAGCAATCCCCATCATCCAACATTTCGAGATTACTCTTTTATTGCTGCCATGCATGCTTGATCTGTGAGAAACTGCAGCCTAAGATGCGTCAGATGTTGTCCAGACATAAACAATTCCGCAACTGCAATTGCCCTGAGATCTGCTACACCTCATTCAATCAATCAATCAATCATCAATCAAAACGCAAAACCAGGTATGCCAAAAGGTCACTCAAGACCAAGCAGCACACGACCCCTGATGAACTGGAGTCACACAACCCCATGCCGGCCAACCATATGGCCACCCCTCATGCAGGTAAACCACAGGCCACATAAAACACTGTAGCATAGAGTTGAAGCCAGATGCAACGGCGTGCACGCCAAGAGGGCTATTCAACTGGAGCCCTAAACTGACGGAACCATGGGTAGAGGAGATTCCTCCATATTAAGCAAAACCCTGGTGGGAGCTGCTGTTGGCTCCCACCAAAACAGGTCATTCAGTAGGTAAAAAAGAAGCGCCTGGACAGCGTTTCCTGTCATGCTGCTGCTGCTGCTGCTGCTGCTGCATGGTAACATCTCTACCTTAGCACATGTCTGCTGATTTGCAAAAGCACTTCGCTGCCTTTTCCCCTAAGTTTGCATCACATTCCTTGGGCCCACCTTCATTCTGAGGTCTGTATTTAGGTCCTCTGCTGAAACATTGAAGTCTTCCAGGGCCAAAAGGATGTCTGCAGCGTTTGCCTGTGTGCGGCCTGCTATCTCTGCAAGCTGGTGGGCGCTGACGCATGTCGCTTGCTGGTATCTGCATAAAAGATCTGCCAGGATGTCTATGGCTGATTCCTGAACTGCTTCGAATCCAGCTACCTCGCACAGCTGGGCAGCTGCCACCCGGGCAAGGGTGCGAGCATACTGGTCCATCTCACACTCAAGGGCATAAGTTATGCTCCACAGTTGCTCAGGAATTGCCAAGGAAAGCACGCGAGCAAGAGGAGTCTAGCAACTCAACAAACAACCGTGTCGTTGCACATAAGCAGGATCCCAAGAAGGCTGCAGTAAGAGCGATACCTTTGACAGCAAGCATTACAGACAACATTTAGGCAACGCATGCTGGTCGATACAGAGGATGCTGTTGGCATCGACAGCCCGTACTGCCTTGTCTGCCGTACAAGACTCACTGCAGTTCTCCGTCGTTGCAGCGCATGGGCTCTTCTGCGTGTCGTATGCCCATCACACCAATACTATTGGAAGCTAAAAGCCTGGACTTTATCTTGGAACGTGCTGTCGTGCTGGTGCATGTGGCCGTGATCCTGCAGGGTCGGCCCAAGGCTTTCATATCGACAGACTGTGCCCTTCGGGTCAAAAGAAAATATTATTGCTGGCCCTTAAACAATCCTTAGTAGGGGCTTGGCCCCAGCATGGCGAACACCTTCCTAGAGCAGACGAGGGGTGCGGACGGGAGGGGCAAAGGCTGTTTGATTCTGATTCTAAACGAAGCTCACACCATGCATTCTTTGCAGCTTTGCATGAAGACGTAGAGCGCCTTGAACGCGTGATAGTGAAGGATTATCGTCAGGATGTGCGCAGCCACAAAGAGAAGCTCATGCAGTCGCACCGGGTGCGCAAGCGGATGGATCACATGCAGGAGACAGCCAGAAAACTGGTAAGTCATGGCTTTGGTCTGCACAAGATGAACCCTACAGAAGCTCCGAGAAGCATAGGCAGGGAAAGCTGCCCCATCAGCAGCACCCAAGCAGTTGCAGGCCCAGAGGGCAGAACTTCTAGCTCATGGCCTAACCCCTTCAGCACAAGGACAATTAGCAGGGACATCGGCGGCAGATAAGTGGATGCTCCAAGACTGGGCTCACGGCTAAGCCCCTTCAGCAAAGGGAGGACGAGCAGGGGCAATGGCAACAGAAAGTTGTCTGCTGCAGTTCTAGATCTATGGCTTAGCCTCCTCAGCACCTTCAGCACAAGAACCACGAGCAGCAACAGCAGCAGAAACATGTGCCCTCTAGTTCTAGGCCTATCACCTACCCTCTTCAGTTCAAGGAGTGCAAGCAACGGCGGCAGCAGCAGAGATGTATGATTGAAACCTGGCAGTCAGGCAGCAATTCAGGCATCAACGAGAAGCCGACATGTAGCAGTCCTGTATCATAAGCAATGCTGCTCCTGCAAGCAACCAAAGGATTGACGATAAGCAGAGGATGTAACAGAGAACTAGAACACATAGCAACCACTCACTGCAACTGGAGTGTAAGTGTTGCAGACAAGGCTAGCAACACAGCTTTCCCCTTACACATCGCAACCTTCTAGCTCCGCTTTGTCTAGAGACATTGGGCTGTGCATGATGTGGCCACCAAGTACTGCGGATCATGAGATGCACCTCGTTGTTTAAAAACCCCTTGAAAATACTGATTCGCTGAATCAGGATAAGCATTAAAAAATGAACATCCTGCCCCGGTTGCTCATTGATCCTGGTATCTGATTTCGCGCTGGGGCTCCGAGAGATGTATGGTTGGTCAGCATTGGAGGAGTCGCTTGTTTGTTGTAAGTTCACTTTGTGTTACGTCTTCCTTGTGTTGTCCCTTGCAGCTGAAGGTATATGGCAAAAGCAGAGAGGTGCTTTCAATTCCTGAGGTGCATCCTGGTTATCACTTGCTTCTTAGAAGCAATGCCTGTACCATTTGTTGATCTGCTCCTTGTGCTGTTCCTTGCAGCTGAAGGTGTATGATGATGGCACAGAGGCTTCTCAACACAGGAAGGAGGAGATTGCAGCACTAGGAGCACCTAACCAACTGGCACTCTTCAGGTGAGGCCCTCCACTCATAGAATTGGTTGGGGTCAGGTTTAGGTTTAGGGTTTGAGGGTTTAGGATTAAAGCCGTGAACCTAACCAGTTGGCACTCTTCAGGTGAGGCTTCGCATTCATATGCTGTGTTGGCTTTAGCAGTTGGGTTCAGGGTTTTAGGCTCAGTTCTATGGTTGGACGATCCCTTAAATACATGCGTTATTCATACACAAGAACACGTGCTGCCCATGTAAGCCGTGCACGGAAATGCCATACGGTTGAGATGTATGGTCTCTCGGTGTTGTGCCATGCAGCAAGTTCTATGACCGGTTGAAGGATGTTCGTGACTATCATAAGAAGTACCCAGTGGCAGATATCACTGAGGCGGAGGATGACTCAGGGATGATCAAGGAGGAGCCAGCAGTGGACTTCAGTGGGGAGGAGGGCATGGGGAGGTGAGGGGGGGGGGGGGGAGCAGGAGTGGGGGGTCCAGGGGAGGGACCAGGAGGGGTGGTGGTGAAGGGAGGGGAGGGTCCAGGGGGGGGGAGGGGAGGGGAGGGAGGGGGGAGGAGGGCAAGGGGGGAGAGGAGCCAGCTGTGGACTTCAGTGCGGAGGATGGTATGGGGAGGTGAGGGGGGGGGAGCAGGAGTGGGGGGTCCAGGGGAGGGACCAGGAGGGGGGGTGGTGAAGGGAGGGGAGGGTCAGGGGGGGGGGAGGGGAGGGAGGGAGGAGGAGGGCAAGGGGGGAGAGGAGCCAGCTGTGGACTTCAGGGGGGAGGATGGTATGGGGAGGTGAGGGAGGGGGGAGCAGAGGGGTCGGGAAGGGGAAGAGGAGGGAAGGGGAGGGAAGGGGAGGGAAGGGGAGAAGGAGTAGCAGTGGGAAAAGGAAATGAGAAGGGGAAGGGGCATACAAAATCAAGGTGAAACCCTTTGAGATACTTAAAGCAAGAGGGGGGGCTGGGTGCCACTGGAAAAGAGGAGGCAGAAGTGACAGAGGAGGAGGTACATGGAGGGCAGCATGGACCGGGGGGGGGGGGGGATGGCGGCAAGGGCCGGGGGGGGGGGGGTGGCTGGACAAGGCATGAGAAAGGGATGCAGTGGCATTGGGAATATGGGTCTGCGCGTAGATTAAGGTCCATGTTCAGGACGCCGCAAAACCAAACCCTAAAGGCCTAAACCCTAAACCAGCAGCGTGGGTGTTAGGTGTCTGTAGCAGACATTTGTAGCTGTAAATGTAGCCTGGGTTGGCTCCATTCCGCCGCCTGGTTGGAGTGCCACCTTGTGATTGTTCTTTGAACACAAAGGCAGTGTGTGAGCAGGGTAGGGGAAGCAGGACCCTTATTGGGTCAGGGCATCTTCTAGCACCAGCCGTCCACTTCATGTGTTAAATGGTAGCAAACTGCACATTTGATGTGTCCCACATGATTCCTAGACCACTGACTGTGACGTAACTCCCATCCGGTTCCCTCGCCCCCCCCCCCCCCCCCCCCGTGTTTCCCGTCTTCCACCCCCCACCCCCCGTCAGGTACCTTGACTTCCATGAGTCGCATTACCTAGCATCAGTCAAAATACCAGCATCCACTCCATGCGCTGCAAAGGCAACAAACCACACGTCTGCCTCTCACATATCAGCTCTTATCTTAAAGAATTGTCAGTTACACTTTTGGCTTGCGATGCCCCCCCCCTCTCCCCCCTCTTCCTCACTCCCTGCAGGTACCTTGACCTCCATGAACTGCAGCGTCAGTTCCAGAACTCCAAGTTTGGTCGTCAGCTGGACTACCTGGAGTACCTGGACTCCTTTGCTAACTTTGCCACCATCAAGAAGGCAGCCAGGCTAAGCAAACCATACAAGTAAGTCCTGGGAGCTGCCAGGGAGTTGGGGTTTACTGATGGGGGGTTCTGGGGTTTAGGAACCTGAAGGAACTACAAGTTTCTGTTACATTAGCCTTTTACTCCTCGTAAGGCAGCTTGGAGATGGTCTAGCCAGAAGTCAGTGACGCACTTACAGATTTCCAAGGGGTGTACATAGGAGACATTTGTGTGGTGGTGCAGCAAAGAGGTGCCTTTCAAGGTTAAAGTATTGCCACCAGCCCAAGGTAAAAAAAAGGTGTGCGAGATTATCTGTAGATGTAAGTATAGCACATCTGGTCCTCTTTCCGCTTGTATAGAGGGGTCACAGGGTTTTGGGGTCCCTAGAAATTGAAGATTAGATGCCAGGTGGTTGTGAAGTATGTACATGATGTGCTTACTTGCCTTGGGTCCTAGTAGGTTAGTAGGTTAGTAAATATACATGCACCTGTAGCTCTCACAAAAACATACCACTTACACATGTTGCTCACTGTCCTCTTACCTACAGGGAAAATGTTCAGGCCATGTGGGCCCTAATCCTCACACAGCAATACATCCCTATTGCAACTCCCCACCTGGCGTCCTTTCATAATCGCACCCAACCCCTGTTGATTCGGTGCCTCATGTCAATTGGTTTTATCATATCGCCACCTATTACTGGGGTGATTGTTGGCGCCTCCAGGCTCTCCTGATGACTCCCATTTACACGTGCTGTCTCATTGTCTTCCCACCTAAAGGAGCCCCGCAATCCTATAGGGCGGGGGGGTGGGACGCTGGGCCTAAGTTAAAGGGGGGAGGGGGGTCTGAAGGGCGTTTTGGGCCTGTGTCACTAGTGACAAACCCCTAAAACTGAAGGGGGGGTGGGGGGTCCGCCAAACCACGCGTTCCCCCCCCCCCTAAAGGATTGTGGGGCTCCCCCTACAGGGATTATGTTTGGGCCATGTCGTCCTACCTCACAATTTCTATGATGGCACGCAGCCCCTGTCTCAGTGCATTACAGTATAAACCCCTCGCCCCCCCTTCCCCGCACACACAGACACTGATAACATAACAACATAACCAACATTTAAGGTGTGGCAGCCGCAAAGGGCTGCTAGGTCGAACCGACCAAACACACCAGATGATGATAATGACCCCCTTTGCTGCTCTGTCTGATTACTTATACAGGGATTATGTCCAGGCGATGTTGACCTACCTGACCTCCTTCTATGACCGCACCCAGCCGCTGTCTCAGCTCCAGAAGCAGCTAGATAAGGTGAAGGATGAGGTGGCTGGTCAGTGGGAGAGTGGTGAGGTGTTGGGCTGGGAGGACAGGGGCCAGGGGGAGCAGGACAGGGAGGCAGCGGAGCAGCTGGGGATGGACCTGGAGGCCTTTGAGTCAGTGGAGGAGCTGGAGACACTAGGTAAGGGGGCGAGGGGCATGGGTGGGGTTTGAAGGATGAGAGGGGGGGGGGGGTGCCTGCGTGGTTTTGACTGGATACTCCGAGTTAGCAACCAAGACAGTGCCAAATTCTGAGAAAATGGAGTTGGGGGAAAGGGGGACTTGCAGGCGGACTTGCAGGTTTTTTGAGTCAGTAGAAGAGATTGAGACACTAGGTGGGGGGGAGGGGGGGGGGCGAAAATGAAGTGAGACTGGGCGCCAGGACAAAAAAAGGGGGGGGGGGTAGTCTGGGCTAAGGCATGGAGGCAGCGGAGCAGCTGGGGATGTACCTGGAGGCTTTTGAGTCAGTGGAGGAGCTGGAGACACTAGGTGAGGGGCAGGGGGCAAGAAAAGAAGTGGGACTGGGTTAAGGAAGGAAACAAGGGGGGGGCTGGGGTGTTTGGAAGAGCTGGAGACAGTAGGTGAGGGGATGGGGGTGGGGTCCCAAAAGAGGGGTGTCTTGGGGTGGGGGTTTTCAATAAGTGAAGTGGGGCTGGATGGTGCTGATGTGCGGAGCCTAAGGGATTTGCCTTTGGGTGGATGTTTTGAGTCAACAAGCAAGACAATGAACGCGGTAGCAGTTGCAAGAGATTGGTATTGGGCGAAAAGTGGGGCTTGCAGACGGGTCTGCAGATTTTTTTAGTAGTAGCAGAGCTGGAGACACTAGGTGATGTGTGGGGGTGGCAGAAATGGAGTGGGACTGGATGAAGGAAGGAAGGAAAGGGGATTCAAAACATGAAGGCGGCGGAGCAGCTGGGGATGGACCTAGAGGCATTGGAGTCAGTGGAAAAGCTGGAGACACTAGGTGAGGGGGGCGGGGGGCTTTAGGGGTCTTATGCCTGTGTAGTTCATATGAGGCAAGCAGGGAAGGGGGGGCATGTGTGGATTCTAAGACAGCGAAGGAGGAAAAATATGCGAAAAAATGGAGTTGGCGGCAAAAGAGCTACAGGGCTAGAGGATCAGGAACTGTAGGGCTGAGAGTGGAGTTGGAGGTCTTTCTGAGTTGCTGGGAGAGCTGGACACACTAGGTGAGGGAGGAGTGGGGTAAGACAGGAAGTTAGCTGAGTAGCTGGGGGCCTTTTGAGTCAGTGAATTAGGTGGACGTGGAAACACAGGTGAGGGGGTTACCCCTTTGGAAAGAGGGCTCTCATGCGTGAAGGTTTCAATGAGGGGGAGGGGGAAGGGGGATGGCTGGGGGGTGCTCATATGTGGAGGCTCAGGGGTGTGCTTTTGACTGGATGCTTCTGAGTTAGCAACCAAGGCAATGAACAAGGGGATTGTTAGGTGGACAGTGGAGATGGAACTGAAGTGGGAAGGGGGTACTATCATGGTTTTTAAGGCTGGGGATGGAATTGGGGGCTTTTTGAGTCAGTGGAAGAGCTGGAGACACTAGGTGAGGGGAGGGATGTGACAAGGCAAGGACAAAGGAGAAGCATGCAGCAAGAAACAACTGGGTTACAGAGAGAAGGCGGTTGGATGATGAGACAGTAGGGAGGGTGAGGGGGAAGTGGGAGGGCAGGTAGGAGGGGGAGGGTGTGTGTGGAAAACAGGGCTGGCGCTCTTGGAAAGGCTGTGAAGAGCAAGGTAGCAAGTTATGGCTATGGCATGGCAGCTTCTTTCCTTAGGAATAAAACAATGCAGGTGGCGGGTATCATATAGTGCAGCTTCAGACAACGTGTTATAAGAGTGGGATAGTGCCCTAAACCCTAATGCTAATCCAGCCTACTTCTGAGAGTGGACCTCAACCTCCTCAGATTCGTGGCAGGTGCTGAGCGCCTCAATGAACATCTGCAGCTGGTAGGTTTAAAGTGTAGTTGTATCTGTTCTCCTACCGCTGAACCCTAGATATCATGCTGGACACCCTGTATTCTCTTCGATACCAGGTGCTGAGTGTTTGAAGGAGCAGCTACAGGCGTTAGGTCTGCAGTGTGGTATGTGTCTGTAAGCCCACCACTAAACCATGCTATCATGCTGAACCCTGTGTTCCCTTCTTATACCAGGTGCTGAGCGTTTAAAGGAGCAGCTGCAGGCCTTAGGTCTGAAGTGTGGTGGCACCCCCAGGCAGCGAGCGGAGAGGTTGTGGGCCCTCAAGGGCAAAACCCTGACGGATCTGGACCCCAAGCTGTTTGCTAAGGGGCGGGCACCCACAGTAGCCAAAGGCCCGGCTGAAGCAGCAAAGCAGTCACAGGTATGTGGTCATATTGCACTTGTGCTGATGGCGTTTGATATGTATGCAAACAATTTGAGGGGCTATGTCTAAGCCTAACCCTTATGAGGAGGTTATGGCCCACCTGTTTTGCTTGTAACCCCTTCACTTCAGGCTGACTAGAAAATGGAAACCCTAAACCTCAGGCACCTGGTGACTGTGGGGGCACGTTCTGTTCTTTTTGTTTGTGGCCATTTCTGGCGTGTACATATGTGTTTTCGTTGCATGCGCTCAAGCGGATCTGATGATGGCCAATGGGCCGAAGGTTGTAGTAAGGCAATGTGCTTGACCGTAAGGTTTACAGTATAAGGGGTGCTCAAATAGGTTGCCCAATTAGAGGCCCAAATCAGCCACTGGCTCAGATATGTTCTAATCTGGTGAATGGCACCCTAGTGCAAGTAGAAAGGGAGCAAAGTCAGATTTATCTGGAGATGCTGCGTGTCTTCCCCTAGTTTATAAGCACCAAGCCTCTTGTCTCGATCTTGAGTACGCCCCGCCCCTGCGCCCCTCCCCCCCCCCCCCCCCCGCCCCCGCTTCCCCCTTTTGCAGGCGGTTTTACAGGTAGCCCAGACAGAGGCCCAAATCACCCGCCTAGCTGAGCTGCTTGTTAACGTCATTCGTGCTATGAAGAGATGCTGTTTTCTACTACCTTATAAGCACCAAACTTCCTGTCTAAATGGAGATGCCACCCTGCCCACCCCCACCAATCTCCTCTTTTGCAGGCGGCCTTGCAAGTAGCCCAAACAGAGGCCCAAATCACCCGCTTAGCTGAGCTGCTCACGAATGTCATCCGTGACACCCGGGGCAAGGTGGAGAAGAAGCAGAGCCAGACCTATGAGGAGATGCTTGCGGAGATGGAGGAGGCGGAGGCTGAAGCAGCAGAGGATGAAGATGAGGAGGAGGAGGAGTACATCTATAATCCTCTGAAGCTGCCTTTGGGGTGGGATGGGAAGCCTATACCGTACTGGCTGTATAAGCTGCATGGGTTGAACCAGGAGTTTAAGTGTGAGATATGTGGGAACTACAGGTGAGAGGGGGAAGGATGAGGGCAGGGGGGGGCTTTGAGGCAGGGGGGGGGGCTTAAGGGTTTAGGGTTCTGGAGGGAGGTTGTTGCAGGGTGGAACCAGGAGTTTAAGTGTGAGGTATGCAGGAACCACAGGTGAGGAGGGGGATGGGGGAGTGGGAGCGGGAGAAGAGGGAGCAGGGGGTGGGAAGGGAAGGGCGTACCGGTGAGGGAGAGGTGGCGACGGGGAGGTGGATGGGTGGGAGGTTTAGTGGATGGGTCGGAGGTTTAGGGCTTTTGTCAGCGTTGCTCTAGGTAGCTACCACATGTAGGGAAGAAGGGGCAGGAGGAGGAAGGGGGAAGGAGGCAAGGGAGGGGAGCAGGGGGGAGGGAGGAGAGAGGAGGAGGCGGAAGCAGCAGAGGATGAGGATGAGGGGGAGGAGGAGTATATCTATAATCCCACTGAAGTTGCCTTTGGGGTGGGATGGGAAGGCTATACCGTACTGGCTGTATAAGCTGCATGGGTTGAACCAGGAGTTTAAGTGTGAGATTTGCGGGGACTACAGGTGAAATGGGGGTAGGAAAGGCGCGTGGGGCAGCTTGGAGGGGTTGGGGGCTTAAAGGGTTTAGGCTTGTGGAGGGAGTTGTTGTAGGGGTGAAACCAGCAGTTGAGATATGCAGGAATTACAGGTGAGGGGCCGGAGAGAGGGAGAATGGGGGGTTCAGCGGGAGGGCTTTAGGATTTAGGGTGTGAGTGAGATTTGTACCAGGGGTGAAACCAGGAGTCAAGTGTGAGATATGCGGGAACTACAGGTGAAGGGGAGGGAGAAGGGAGGGGGGAAGCAGAGGGAGGGGAAAGGGGGGTGGGAGCGGGGGTGGGAGGGGGAAGGGAGAGAGGGGGGGAAGGGACGGGGGAGGGAGGAAGGGGGGGCAGGGGAGAAAGGGAGGGAGGAAGAGGGATGGGAAGGGAGTACATGTAAGGGAGAGGTGGAGTGGTTGGCGTTTAGGGGTTTAGTCAGCTTTGCTGCATTGGTTGAACCAGGAGTGTGAGATATGGGGGAAGTGCAGAATGGGGGGGGGGGCAGGCGGGGGGTTCAGCTTTGAGGGGTGGGGGTAGCTCTAGGGTTTAGGGTGTTAGTGACAGTTGTCCCACGGGTGAAGCCACTAGTATAAGGGATATGTGGACTCTACAGGTGAGGGAAAAGGGAGGGGGAGAAGGGGGAGGAGGGAGGGCAGGGGAAGGAAGGGAGGTGTAGAGGAGGGAGGAAAGGAGGGACGTGGAGAGCTGGGAGGGAGAAAGAGAGGAATGTGGAGGGGACAAGGAGGGAGAGAGGGAGGGGCTGTACTGGGGGTTGAGGGAGAGGTCAGAGTTGGAGAGGAGACACTAAAAGCAGGGTTTGGGCTTAAGGGAAGGGAATGAAAAGGTTGTAGGTTTGCCGATGCAGAGTCATAGAAGAGGGGAGTGGGAAAGCAAGAGACATGGGGCCAAGAAGAGGGAAGGGGGCAGCAGGAGGGGCAAGACATTGGGCGGGAATGGGGACAGGGGAAGGGGTGTAAGGCCATGGGAGGGTTGTTGATGGAGTAGTTCAGTGCTTCAGTAGTCCATAGTTTGGGGCAGGTTGACAGAGAGTGGGGACAGCCCGAAGGAGGAAAACTGGGGATGCGGATGAGGTTTTAGGGTTGAAATGTTAACTCTACATTAGAACACGTGGTTTTGTTGTTGACAAGCTGGTGAGGGGTCGATGGCAACAGCAAATCCAGTCTTCTCAGTTGGTGCAGGGATTTTTGGTAATAGAGCGTGCCAGGGATGGTGAGGAAAGGAATGGCAGCATTGCAAAGGAGGGGGGAGGCAATGGGATGTGAAGAAGGCTTTTGGGGCGGGAAAGAGGGCAGCGAGATTGGTTCGCAGTGACTTCTTGCAGCTTCTGTTTATGTATTGCTGCTTCTGCTGCTGACTATGTTGCTGTTGGTGCTGTTGCTGCAGCTACTGGGGGCGTCGTGCGTTTGAGCGTCATTTCAAGGAGTGGCGCCACGTCAATGGCATGCGGGCGCTGGGCATTCCTAACAACAAGGACTTCTATGAGGTGAGAATGCGTGACATATGAGATAGATCACCTGCTGCACAGCTTTCCGCCCGTGCAGCACCCACCAATTGTTGATGATGTGAAATTGCATGACCATCTCAGATATTGTTGTTCTTAGGCAGCATGCAGCCTTGGACTTAATGTAGCATGTGGCGGTCCCCTTGTAACCTGGAGAGCGCGTGAACATCTTTAACAGGTATGCTTGATAGGATGCTACAGGTCATGATATAGTTCCTGGCTTGATGTTCTGCGATTTGTTGAGCCTTGTGTTGGCTCCACTTTTGTCGGAGTCATAAAAAGACAGTTATGACAGCAGCACTTTTGTGCCCCGGGCCTTGCAATTAAAGTTTCAGAGTTTAGGGCGTAGGATGTAAGAGCTGCGCAAGCTTTCATGTTATACCGGTAGGTTAATAGAAAGTGTGTGGTCCTCTGCAGGTGACGAAGATAGAGGATGCGCTGGCGTTGTGGCGCACGCTGCAGTCCCGTCACACTGGTGGCTTCAACCCTGAGACAGATGAAGAGCTGGAGGATGCACAAGGGAATGTGTATAACAAGAAGACATATGAGGACCTCAGGAGACAGGGACTGCTGTGAGGGCATGGGGCTTAAGGGTGGGGCTTGAGAGGTTAGGTTAGTTTTGGCAGGAGGACCATGAGGACATCAGGAGACAGGGGCTGCTGTGAGGGCATGTGTTTGGAGGGAAGAGGACCTCTCCAGGGAAACCCCTCAACCTTTTCAGAGGCTGGGAGAGAGGTTCTGGATGGTGGCATGTTGTGGCAAGAAAATGAGGACCTCAGGAGAGAAAGCCTGTTGTTGGTACGTGTGTTAGTTGAGGAGATGGGAGGTGCCTGGGGAATGGAATTAGAGGCTGTGTGTTGCAGTGGACAGGGGGTTCCTGAGGTATAAAGGGGTTTGCATGTGGAGACAGAACCTGCTGTGAGCAGGAGGAGGAGGAGCTATTTAGGGTGGCACCCATACCCTAACCCCCGCCGGGGTGGGGGGTTTTGGTTGATGGCATCTTGTGGCAAGATAACGTATGAGGACCTCAGGAGACAGGGGCTACTGTGGGGAGATGAGGGGTGCTTGGGGTGTGGATTTGAGGGTGTGTGTTGCGGTGGGTAGGGAACTTTGGCGGTTCCAAGAGGTTTGCATGGGGAGACAGGGCCTGCTGTGAGAACATGACGGCATGTTGGTGGAGCTTAAGAGGTTAGGGGGGTGGTCTGGATGGCGTGTTGTGGCAAGGAGACAATGGAAGGAAGGGGTCCTGCATCAAGCTAGGCACACAGAATACAATATTCTGTGTGCCTAGCTTGATGCAGGACCCCTTCCGTCCGTAGTACGCCTCACATGGTGTGTGCGCGTGAATGTAAGCAATGTAAGAGAACACTGCGGCGCTCAGGCGGTGCTCATGGTCACAAGTACATTAACGCAACAACAGGTCCTACTTAGTGAGGAGGTTTATGACAGGTAGGCTTTGAAAGGCGCCCATGAGGCTGTGAGAGCTTGATGGTATGGTGCTGGCAATGAGTATGTAGTAGATTGGAGTGTAGGGGTTGATCAATATATATGATACGGAGGCGACATACATGTGATGAGGTATTGAAGAGACACTACATACAAGGGGTTCGTGGGAACTGGCTTTGAGGCTGTGCGTTGTGGTGGGCAGGGGCTTTCATAGAGATTTTCTGGTGGGGGTTCGCCTTAAGGCGGCTGCACGTTGAGGTCCTGCTGGTATCAGAGTGGAAGCCAGGCGGATGGATGCGATTGCGGCAGCAGCTGTGTGGCATGCAGTCATTGGTGTGTTTGGTCGGTTCGACCTAGCAGCCCTTTGCGGTTGCCGCACCTTAAATGATTGTTATGTTATGTCATTGATGCGGCGGCCGCTCTTGGAGTCTCAGTACTAGCTGCCTGATAAATGTACAGCTGTATGCATGTATCAGGGGCCTTATTGTGCGTGGTAATGAGTGTTGGGATAACAGAGCTTTGAGGATCATGGACCAAATTACAGGTTAGCAGATCACAGACTGGCCAAACGGCCCCATCCGACTGAACGTGGCCGGACGCAGGTGGCGGCAGCGCCACTCTTAAGGCCAACTTAGGCGCCAACGGCATGCTTAAAGTATAATTCCAAGAGTCTCACGGCACCTGCTGCCACCAGACCATGGTTACATGGTTACATCTGCGCACACACCATTTGTGGCGTACAATTAAGGAAGTAGGCCTACTTAGTGAGGACCACCAGACCACACTTGATCCCTTGGGCTAGCCCCACTGGGACGGTTCCCCGAGGCTTCAGTGAATGACTGAACTCAGTCGACAGCAAGTTAAGCAAGTAGTATGATGCCTTGGTCGAAGGTTAACACAGTGTAGATGGAGAACTTGGATGCAACATTCAAAACGTGATCGTTCAGAGCACACTTTTCGGCACAAGTTCGATGGGGCTGCATGCATCCGGAGCAAGCAAAGCGGTGCCTTTCAGGTCGCAGGTACTTGTTTGCTAAAGAGTGCATTTCTTAAATCCAGACCACTGTGACGGCCTCACTACGTCGATTGTTTCCGAGCATATAGGACATCCTGATCATAGCTGAACACTGCTAGCAGCTGGCTGACTATGCTCGTCCGGCACTAAACAAACTAAAAACAAACACAGTGCATATAAGATGTGGCAACCGCAAGAGGACTGCAAGGTAGATCTCACCAGACACACCATCGAATATATACAAAGACAATGGCTCTAAGACCACCACTGGATTGACTGATATCGGACTCCATGTATCCAACTACGAGATTCAACCAAATCCTCATCAGACAAATCCCAGACGTACCTGACACAAAAGCAAACATTCCAGGTATGGACCTTCCAGGAGCAGGGACTGCTGACAAATCCGCCACACCAGTACTCTCACAAAAAGGGTAGCAGGCCAACATACACAAACGCATACTGCCACATACTTGACCAAAAGCTGACGAGAGAAAAACACAGGCAATGGCAGACCGTGGCCCCAAGTAACCTTAAAGGAAATGGCAGAGTAGCCACTGGGTGGACCACACTAACCTGCCCAGTCCCAACATAACATACCTCCAGCCTCAACAACCATACGGTGTTCACAAACAGTAATTACTAAGTAACAAAAACCGTTAATCAGCACCTGACAGTTAGCACCCAAGCAATTCCTAGCTGACACTCAGATGGTGGCCTCAGCGGCCCGGGCGCAGCTGCACCAATTGTTGTTGTTGCTGTGGTAGCCACACCAAAAGCCGCAGATGTCACTTGGAGCCCAGCCAGATCATGAAGTACTTTCAGATAAAGCAGTTTATACCAGTCACCACCGTGTGCATAACCATTGCTTCCAGAAAGATAGATGATAAAGCTGGACAGAAGCAAAGTACAAGGACTGCGTTACGTCTTGCACTAGCAAACAACTGAGTAGACCAGCAGTATCCAATTGACCCCAAAACATCACCTTCAGCCTCAGCAAGCGCTTAAAAGAAAGGGCAAGACAAGAACCAATGCATCCGGACATGCCCAGGCCCCTGCTTCCATAATGAAACCAAACAATCCACTCAAAAAGTGGCCACTGACACCAGGAACAGTACTTTAGCAGTACAGCCATCAGACCTGCGCAGGAGCAACCACTGCCAGCTGGATCCGAGACCCGGCAGCATCACCGCCAGCATTTGCCCCCACACCACCTGGAGAATGCGTGTGCACACTGCTTTGAGCGGCACGATCTGCTTCATGATTGGCAGTTGCGCCTCTAGTTACCCGCTGCACCTTTCCCCACATTCTGGTCACGGTGCCTTTGCTGTGTATGATGATTTGGTGAATGCACCACAGGTAAAACACCACATTCAACAGCAGCATCAGCACCCCAGCGACCTCATCATAAGCCCCGGGTGGTAGCGTGTCCCGGTTGAGAAATGTGAGGGCAAGCAAAGCTGTTATATACAAGGTAGCCAGCGACAACAGCCCAGTGACATGCAGCTCAACAAATGCAAAAGGCTTAAGCAATACCTGCAGCGCCCATGACACCACCACAGCCAGGCTAAGCAGCAACATCGTGAAATAAGCCCCAATAGTGATGCTGAAGACAGACAGGGCAGCCACAAGCGCAATCTGCACTGTACTAACCACCTCCCAGTAATACCTTGCCACCCTGTAGTTATCATAAAGAAAGCTCAAGGGATTGCTGGCGCCTTCAGACAAGCTTGCTGCTCTGCCAACGCCCCGCAGAGCAAGCCAAGTCCCCAGTGGGACCCCGAAGCAGAACAGCAGCATGCAAGGAAGGCCAAGAGCAAGGGCCCACTTCAAATGCCACCCCTCCCAGCACTCCTGATCAATATCGGGAACCCAGTAGCCATGGCTGGCATTAGCAGTGGCATACATGGGGAATGGGTTTTTGGATGCAGGGCTGACGTCATCTATCTTCAAGCACGCAAACAAGCTGAGGGCAGTACTCACCAAACCTGGATAGAAGAAAAACAGCACCACAAGGAACGAGACAATGACCACATGCCTCAAAGATGCTCTGATTACTAGCCAGCTGCGCAACCCCTGTGATGCGCTCTCACTACTATCACCGCCAGCAGCAGCAGAGTTCTGATCAGCAGCAGCAGCAGCAGCAGTATCGGTAGCAACACCAGAGCCAGTACCAACACCAGCAGCTGTTACTGCAACAGAATCAGCTTTTGCGAACTTCCATATCATGAAGCTACCCATCAACACCACCAGCAGCACAAGCACAGGGACTAGCAAACCCGTCAACAAGGGCTTGATTGCTTGAGGCACCATACCATATGATAAAAACACACAATTTAATGAGATGGCCTGTTGTGCTGATGGAAATACCATGGCAAGGCCTGAAGACACAGCAGCAATTGACTTTGGCCAGCCCACCCTCACACTGCCAATAATGACCAGGTACTGCAGGTGGCGGACAGCTATCTTTAGAAAAGCAGATGGCCTAGCAGTGCTGCATCTGCCTCCACTAACAGTGCTGTCACCAATTGTGATATGCACCAGAATCATAAGGAAAAGCACCAACACAATTGCCACAGCCAAGTAGATCAGGATGACCTTCCAGGTGGATAAGCAGAATGCACACTTGAAAGGTCCTACAGACCCAAAACCATCCTCCCTACTACATTTGCCACAGAGGTTACCCTGGTAGCCATATTGGCAGCTACCACCCTCAAGACATGAAGCACTTCTAGGACAGCTGTGGATTTGCGTGGACCTCTCAGAAGAGCGCCAGAAACCCTCATGAGGAGCAATTGCAAACCCACCAGAGCATTTTGCATTTGGGGGGCAAGGCTCACAGGAATGGGTGGTGCTGTTGGCATCATTGAGGCTGTAAGTGTTTCCTGGGCAGGTTTGGCACAGACTGTTCCAAGCCCCATCAGGCCTGTACTCCCCAACAATGCAGTCTGTCCTCAACCAGGAAACTGTAGGACTAGCCATGTTGATGTTACTATCACCTATGACAAGATTGCCATTGCCATTAGCTTTCACATCCGCTCCATTGCCTCCTGCACGATTGTTGAAAAACAATGTTTTACCAGTGATATTCACAACAGCACCTGGTCCGCGTACAAACACTGCACCCCCATCTAAGTCTGCAGTATTGTTTTCAAACCAGACTCCATCAAGGATGACAGCTGCATCCTCTATCACTGCAAGTGCACCACCACTCCCATAGGAAGCACTGTTGGAGATGAACCTACTCCCTTGGTTAATCAACAAGGTGCTGTTACGACCTGCTGCTACAGAACCCCCTAGTCCACCTGAGGTTGCTAGAATACCCCCTAGTCCGCCTGAGGTTGTTGTATAACCTTGAAATGTGGAAAACCCAACCACTACATGCACATTATCCATGAGCATGAGAGCTGGTGCAGAACCAGGCGCTCCGGCAAAGCTAGTGTTAAAAAAAGATATCCTCGAGTCGTGCCAAGCCTCACACCTGCTGCCTTGGAAGTAACTCTGCATGACTACAATGCTGCTGTTATCGCCTCCCAGTATAGCCTTGCTGGACTTGTCGGTAGTATCACTAGTAAATGTGGTATCAAAAACCACCAATTGAGCTGCATTTTGAATGTTCAACAGGGGCGGACCCATATTGCTTGTAAAGTTGCTTCCCCTGACAACCAATAAACCCAATGCCTGACGGATCCCCAACTGCTGCTCTTCGGCAGCACGGTCACCTGTTTCAGCTGTGTTACCAAACATGGTAAGGTTGCTAACATCCAGACTAATAGGCCCGGGGCCCGCAAATGCAGACAACAGTGGCTGCTCCATATTCTCATTAAATGTGCAATTGCCGATTGAGAGATTGGCTAAACCTCTCAATTCAACAAACGGTGTGGGCTGGGTAATGTCCCAGCCAAGCTCCGGATCCAGCCACCCCTCGTCTTCAGACAATGGTGGGTTCCTGTTTTGGTAGGCATGACTGTTTTTGAGGGCCACGGCTGTAGATCTCGAGATGGAAAAAGCAGAAAAGCGGAAGTTGTGATAGATTTCACAACTCTCTACTGCAAGCATGCTACCATCCACATCAATTCCAATTGTATTACTATTATTGTCCATGATACACTTGTTCACAGACACCATGGCTGCATCTGGTTCAGGGAAGCCTCCTGAACCAGACATTCTGAGGAGAGCACTCTCTGCACGTCCCTGCATACGGATACCGCTTGGGTCCACGCATGTGTTATTTGATAAGTGAACCATGTCCATGTACATGTAGAGTGAGCTGCTGCCACAGACAACTGCCAACCTATCTGCTAGCTCAACCCCGTCCACCAGAACTTCTGTCATATGTATACTGTCAGATGCCCCACAGAAACTCAGCATGCAATGCTTGTTTCCTCTTCTCCATTCGTCCACTTGATTGCCACACTCCATTGGATCAAAATTGACCCCCGTGAAATTCCCCACAAAGGGCTCCATGTAGGTGCTATTGTAAGCAATAAGGACTGCGCCTCCATCATCCTTGATGCTGTCACACTTCAACAAGGCATGTACAACGCCGCCCCCTGGTTTGCCTTTGATTACTAGGGTGCAGTCGTGACTTATAGGCCGGGCTGCCCGTGCATCAGCTATGCGTTTGTAAGCATTGGTAGCTGGTGCCACTTGACGCAGGGCCTCATCAGTGCTCATGGGTGCAATCCATTCTTGGTGTAGCTCGGGGGCAGCAGAGCCTTGCTGGTGAGTAGAGGCCACCAGCAGGGTGCTGCTAAACAACACGGCCGCCACAACCAGAGAAAGCAGCCTGCAACCAAGCAGCAGCAGCAACACAACCGGCTTAAGCTAGGCAACATAACATTGTCACAGGGTATCAAATCCACCAATAGGGCCCTCCCTTGATCTTATGCGGGAGGCATGCATGCCCCTCCTCGCGTAGCTCTCTTTCTCTCTCTCGTCACGTTACTGGGACCGACATGCCCGTGAATGGCCGAGGAGTGTTGGGTGTTGTGAGCCCAAAAAACAACGGAGAATTAGGACTAGCAGTTTGCTGCATAATGTTGTGCACCTGTTGCTTAAAGGGAGGACCCGTTGGATGACTTTAAAAAAAAGTTGGGACTCATTCTGAGTCGCAATGATGCCTGACAAGGGAGCCGGGAGCGTCAATGCTCAAGACTCTGCTCAATGCAGACAGCCAGAAAATACTCTGCTGCAGATACGAGACGGTGACAGCATAGTTGTCACAGTTCGGTAGCTAGGACAGGCCGGGCTGGCGACTATTTAATAATCAGTCGGATCCTCTTACGTAGAAATAGTAGTTAGCACCCAATAACCCTCCCTTAATCTTACGTGGGAGGGCAACTCACGCCCCTCCTTGCGTTGCTCTCTCTCTCCCTTATTCTCTAGCACCCAACTAAGACCCATTGGAGTGGGGGCCGTTCAGTCTGTATGTATGTCAATCAACGGAAATGGTACTGCAGCTAGATATACTGGGCATGAAAGCAAAGCAGCATCCACACCTGCCAACTAGTGTACAATGCCCGTCAACATAGGTGTGTTTACGTAATCAATTCCTCATGAATTGGGGAGGGAAACAGCGGATCTCTGCCGCGCTATCATGAAGAATGAACCTAGGCCAGCATAACTGAGGTGCGGGATACAGACCGTTGCATACACCAGATTTCTGAACATGTTCCGTGACCCTCATCAGCATCAGACCTGCTGCCTGCAATTCTACCGACTCACGTGCGAAATGTTTCAGACAGCGGGGCCACCATGCGTTCCCCATGATCTCCAGACGCCCTCATTTGAGCTGCAATTCTGCAAGCCCGCAGACTCAGTGTAGCAGCACAGGCGGGCGCAGATACGTTTGCCTGTGGCTGGCTGCCGTCACAAGGATCGAGCTATCTCTTTTACATACGGCTTGGCGCAGGCTGTGTTAGTGGCTTTGCCACCCCTCTGGTGAACTGTGGCACCGCACGCGTGCCGATGGGTTTGCCAATGTAAGATTCACACACACACCGCTGGGATGGCTTGCCGCTGATGAGGCTACCGTAGTGCCTGATATGGAAGGATGTCTGTGGTCCGACTAGAGTATACTCAGATGCAGATTGCTTTACCACTCTCGCTGCCAGTGCCTTGAAGCCGAAGGTTGCCCGCCCGTCGGCCATCACAGTATGTATATATAGACTACCGCCGCAGCAGCACATACAAGGCATGCCTTATATAGCATAGCTAGAGTTCTGCTTTTGCAGTAGTGCCAAGCATTGGGACAAGTACTCACTTGGTGAACCGTGTGGACCATAAAGTGAGGAGCGCTCGCTGTGATGCTCACCCACGCACGCGCGCGCGGTCCAGTAACCGACCTCCACTACCGGCGGTCGCGCGCGCGGTCAGACGGCTTACACAGTACTAGGCGCGGGCGGACGGACTACATGGACAGCAGGAACAATACAGTTAGTGAGGCACTTCCGGCCACGCAGGGCCCTGGAACAATCACAACTCACACACTTTGTCCACCAGCAGGCATGTTAGCCCCCGGCGCCGCCAACCGCACCGTTTGCCGGGGTTACTGAAGCTTTGTACACTAGAGTGAGCATTGTAGCCCGTTCCGCCCCGGCCGCTCCGGCGGCGCTCGGGCGGGCGCATGGACTTCTAAGTGCTGGATTCGCTTATACTTTCGCCGTCGTCATCAGCTCGTCATCAGCGCACGCTTGTTGCTTGACATTTTGGTATACATTAGAGAATTTTGGAGAACCATGCCATGCGTCTCCCACACTACTCGAGCATGAATTCCGAAGGCTCACTCACTGCGGGCTAAGTGCGGGCTTGGACCTAGCTAGCGAGCGCAGAAAGGAGTACTTGCTTTGCGGCAAGCTTCGCTCCCGTAGATCTCTCTCTCTCTCTCTCTCTCTCTCTCTCGACGGGTTTTAGTCTATAGTTAAAGTCTCAGTTCTATGAGACCGAGTTCCAGTGCTGAGTAGGCTGAGTAGGCTGAGTTAGCTGCGTGAGCTGAGTTGCTGCCTAGTGTTCGAGCGGTCTGAGATGCTGTTTGTCCAATCTCTGAGTTCCCGATAGCGCGTCACAACCTTCTGTGACATTTGCTGAGCTTTAGAGCCATGGCTGTCAACGCGAAGCCCTAGAGGCCGTGTTAACCGGCTGCTGCATGCTGAGTTTGCTCTAGTGGCAAGCTATATGGCTGACGGACAGCAAGCTGTACTTGCATGTGGCATAGCACTAACCTTAGCGGCCAGAAGCTGCCGGGTGTGAGCCCAACTTCTCTGTACCAGCGCGGTTGAGTCCAGCTGTGCGATAAGCTAAAGAGCCGTATTCAGTCAGGCCGGTGATCAGTGACCTATGGCTTCTCGTTACACTCTGAAACAACAAGCACAGGGCACTGTAAGCACCAGCTAAAAGTCTATAGTACCATAGGGGGCCACCCGGGTACGTTCTAGGACATGAAATGCACTGTCTGACGCCAATAGTAGACAAGAGCTGACAGGGTGACACCGGTTCTGGGAGCTTCCATTACCTGCAACAACAGAGTTCAACATCAGATGTGCAATCGTAGGCTGTCGGGGTGGCCAGGCGACAGCACTGTTGCCCTCTGAAGCCTCGGTAGATGTAGGTCCAGCCCTTGTCGGCCACTGTTGCTCGTGAGAGGAGGCGCTCCGTTGGTGCTCCACACTTGTAACTGCTGGCCTGGTGACGTCTGAGCCTCCACTGCGGCCTGCCGACCTCTCCTTTCTACATGAGTTGAACTCTATTCGCCAATCCTGGTCCCAATATCGCCAGTAAAAGTATGTGCCCCTGGAGTTGCAGGACCCCCACTTGCCTAACTTGCATGTCCCAGCAATTGAAGTAGGCTATGAGCCTTCTCAGTGCTGTACGGTTAGTGCATGTGGACAGGGCTGACTCTGAATGCCTGCAATATAGCATTAGCTGTCGGGCCCGTGTAGGATTCATGCAGCCAAAGGGTGCTCACTGCATTACTAACCCAAACAACCATGCTCTTCTCCCAGTCCTCTATGTATCCAAGCTGCACTTGATCCAGTCCTAACATCATTTGTCCAGCTGCTGAGACTGCTTGTATTAGAACACTGCTTAGTCTTGTAGGACACGTTCAGCTGACTCTACTCCTGCTGTCGATAGTACCATCCCTGCTCACTCATTCTACCACACGAATTGAGCATGCCCGGAGATCCAAAAATGTGAGAGAGAACAAGGGGAGCAGAGGAAGATACCCATACAAGGACTCTCTCTCTCTCTCTCTCGCTCTCTCTCTCTCTCTCTCTGCTTGCTTGATTTCGGCAGTGCATGCTTGCCATATGAGCGGGCCAGCAGCTGATGAAGGGGGTGGCGGACGGATCATTCTGGCGGCGCCGCGGCTGCTCATGCCAACTCGCAGGTAGGGCTCTCCACGGAAGAATGGATTGGTAATTGGACTATTGGTCCATAATCAGTCAGTAGTCAGACAAATCTACCTTGGCGCAGCACGCAGCGCAGTGAGTCCAGTGAGCGTACCCTAGGCTCCCGTGCGCGGTCTCATTTTTATCATCAGTCTCATTGTTACTTACCGGCATGGTATGTGGGCAAACGGCTGCAGCAGTTTTCGGCAAATCATAGTCGAGTAGTAGTGTTCGAGCGAATGGTCGATGGGTCGATGGTTATGTAGATAGATCCCTTAACTATGCAAGAAGGCATTTCTCCCCTACCTTTTCCGCGTAGTTCTCTCTCTCTCTAGATAGAGACGATTAATTATGTCTTTAACCGTATCAGCTGAGGACCTCCGGGCGTTATTGCTTCGCTTAGTCGATCGGCATGTTCCCCTTGAGTGCAGGCGTAATTAATTTCACAGTCGACTGAGTCCGTCCGAGGCTGAGTCCTACCTAGGCTCCCTCGCTGCCGTTACACTGAATATCCTCAACTATAAGTGGAACTGACTAGCTAGGTGCAGTTGATGGATGGAACTCTCTGTCCATGGGCTCGTCCAGGGCGCACTACTGTCTGGTTAGGTTAGTTGGCCGATCCACCTGCAGGGTCCATCCACTTGTGTTTGCGTGCTACTCCACATACTGGGTAGTAGCAGGACTCATAACTAGTGATGTTCACATTGGTTTTGCACTAACTCTGTGCTACCTTTGCTTGCTGCAGGCTCTCTTCTCTGGTTGCGGCCCTGTCCCTCGGTGGGTTCATGTTCATGGCTTTTACTGGGCAACAAGGTTGTACTCTTGCTGCAGTACCACAGCATTGGCCAAGGCCCATGAGCATTAGCGAGGTCATGCATAGAGTGGCGCCAGCTACCCGCGCCTTCAAACGTACAACTGATGCAAAGGCTGCCCGGCCTCTCACCCACAACTGTTCACTGAGCATCAATGGTAAACCAGGGGGCGGCCTCGACTATGCCTTGTTGGAGTGTGACAGCATCATGGATGGTGGAGGCCCAGTCCGCATCGGCTACAATAGCACCTACATGGGACCATTCGCTTCAAACTTCACAGGTGTAACGGCTGATCCAATGGGGTGTCACAGTGTCCCTGATGAACAAGGTGCAGAAGGGGATCCAGGAGGAGCAGATCTTTGCATGCTGACTTTCTGTGGGGCAAAGGACAGCATATCCATCTATCGCCTCATCGTGTTAGGGGTGGAGATTGCACCAAGAATGGCTGTTGTCTGTGTTACAAGCTCAGTCCACATGTACTTGGTTGAGCCTGCATTAATAGAGAACAGGGCAAAGAGCCATCCACTACCAGGTAATCCAGGTAGTGCTGTGATAAGAATATCTAATCATTTGGCTGAAGCTCCAGCTGTTGTAGTTGTGAAATATTGTTTCATGGTGGACAACAGAAACATCACTGGAATAGATGCAAAGGGCGGGGCAATGCTTGCAGTGCAAAGTTGCCGAGTTATAAAACGGAACTCCCGATTTTCTGCTCTGGGGGTCACATCTACAGCTGTTGCGTTCCACAATTGTCAAGTTGAAATCAGAGACCCTAGCCCCGGAGACAAGAACAGGCCTGGGGTAGTCCCACTTATCAATGTGTATGGTGTAGGTAATCTTTCAGTCCACAATTGCACATTTACGGCTGTCGGCATTTTGGGGCCCGGTATGACAGCAATTAGTGTGAGTACTGAGGCGTGGGTGGACATGAGCAACAACACTTTTGGTTGGAAAGTGCTGCATGATGTGAGAGGGGGTATCCTGGTCATAAGGAACAGCTCCTTTATAAACATTTATTACCGATTAGCGCTGTTTGACATTGGTGGTGCTGCTCTGATGGTGGCCTTTGACAACAGGTTTGTTGGGGGTCGATATCCTGCTGGACGGCCACCTGAGGTGATAGTAGGGCGGCAGAACAGCACAATCCTGCTCATGCACAGTCAGGTTATTCAAGGCAGGTTGGAGGCCCGAGAGAACTGCAGCATCTTCATTATGAATTGTAGCTTTCTGGGCTCGCAATTCTTTTCTGGGATGTATTCAACGCAAGCTCTCCTGCTTAGGGATATGGCACTTGGAGTGGTGGCCTCTTCTACGTTTAAGGGTCATATGATCAACTTGGGAGGACTAGGGGGTGCTGTAACAGCCCGTAGTGGCAGCTGCTTGTTGATTTGCAATGGCAGTAGGTTCATCTCCAACCGTGCTCCTTATGGGAGTGGCGGTGCACTTGCAGTTATGGATAATGCAAGTGTCGTCCTTGATGGGGCCCATTTTGAGAACAATACTGCGGACCTTGATGGAGGTGCAGTGTTTGTAGGGGGGCCGGGTGCTGTCGTGAATATCACTGGTCGTACAGAGTTCACCAGTAATAGTGCAGAAGGCAGTGGAGCTGATGTGAAGGCTAATAGTAATCTTATACTAGGTGATAGCAACATCAATATCAGGAGCCCTACAGTTTCCTGGATGAGGACAGATTGCATTGTTGGGGAGTTCAGACCAGATGGTAGCATGTGCAAGACATGTATGGCAACTACATACAGCCTTGCAGATGCCAACACTGGAGGCACCAAGAACATATGTCAATTGTGCCCCCCAAATGCAAAATGCTCTGGTGGGTTTAAAATCGCTCCTCATGAGGGTTTCTGGCGCTCTTCTGAGCGGTCCACGCAAATCCACAGCTGTCCTAGAAGTGCTTCATGTGGTGAGGGCACTGGTAACTGCAGCACTGGGTACAAGGGTAACCTCTGTGGCAAATGCATTAGGGAGGATGACTTTGGGTCTACAGGGCCTTTCAGGTGTGCATTGTGTTTGTCCACCTGGAAGATCATCCTGATCTACTTGTCCGTGGCAATTGTGTTGGTGCTTTTCCTTATGATTCTGGTGCATATCACAATTGGTGACAGCACTGTTAGTGGAGGCAGATGCAGCACTGCTCGGCCATCTGCTTTCCTAAAGATAGCTGTCCGCCACCTGCAGTACCTGGTCATTATTGGCAGTGTGAGGGTGGGCTGGCCACAATCCATTGCTGCTGTGTCTTCAGGCATTGCCTTGGTATTTCCATCCGCACCACAGGCTATCTTCTCATTAGATTGTGTGTACTCATCCTATGGTGTGCTGCCTCAAGCAGTTAAGCCCTTGTTGACGGGTTTGATAGCCCCCGTGCTCATGCTCCTGGTGGTGTTGGTAGGTAGCTTCTTGATCTGGAAGTTTGCAGGAGCTGATTCTGTTGCCATAGCAGCTGCTGGTGTTGGTACTGGCTCTGCTATTGCTACCGACACTGCTGCTGCTGCTGACCAGAACACGGATGCTGTCTCCCACACTGGTGCTACTGTTCATGCTGGTAGGCACAGTAGTGCACTACAAGGGTTGCGCAGCTGGCTGGTCCTTAGAGCACCTTTGAGCCATGTGGCCATTGTCTCTTTCCTTGTGGTGCTGTTCTTCTTCTATCCAGGTTTAGTCAGTACCGCCCTCAGCTTGTTTGCGTGCTTGAAGATAGATGATGTCAGCCCCACATCTGAAGACCCATTCCGCTCGTATGCCATTGCTAATGCCAGCTATGGGTACTGGGTGTATGATATTGAGCAGGAGTGCTGGGAGGGGTGGCATTTGAAGTGGGCCCTTGCTCTTGGCCTTCCCTGCATGCTGCTGTTCTGCTTCGGGGTCCCATTGGGGACTTGGTTTGCTTTGCGGGGTGTTGGCAGAGCAGCGAGCTTGTCTGAGGGTGCCAGCAACCCCTTGAGCTTTCTTTATGATAATTACAGGGTGGAGAGGTATTACTGGGAGGTGGTCAGTACAGTGCAGATTGCCCTGGTGGCTGCCCTGTCCGTCTTCAGCATCACCATTGGGGCCTATTTCACGATGTTGCTGCTTAGCCTGGCTGTGGTGGTGTCATGGGCACTGCAGGTGCTTTTTAAGCCCTTTGCATTTGTTGAGGTGCATGTCACTCGGCTGTTGTCGCTGGGTACCTTATACATCACAGCTTCCATTGCTCTCACCTTTCTCAGCCGCGACCATGTTCTACCCTGGGCTTATGAGGTGGCCACTGGGGTAGTGGTGCTGCTGCTTAATGCGCTGTTTTACATATGGTGCACTTACCAAATCATCATACACAGCAAAGGCATTGTGGCCAGCGCGTGGGAAAAGGTGCAGGGAGTGTTTGGGTGTAGCAAGGGTGCTGATGAAGGAAGCGCCACTGCTTCTCAAGGTGATGAGCATGAGGGTGACGAGGTAGATGCTTGTGGGGTTGCTTCTGGGTCTCTGCTGCAGGTAAGGGTAGAGGGGGAGAGTACCTCAGTGTGTACTGGTACTACCTCTTCCTCACGCCTACGCAGGCTTAATGCCCGGCGTCCGCTGAGTCACTCACTGCAGCTGGCGGCTTATGATCCTGCGCAAACCTGATAGTGGCATTGTTCTGCTTCCATACTGTTGAAGCTGTTGGTGCTGCTTCTGTTCCTGGGGCTGCAGCTTATCAACAGATCGGGGCAGCATCTTAGGGGGGTTGAGAAAAGGGTTTTCATAGGATGAGATGATACTTCTCCTGTGGTGCATGGGCTGTGGCTGTATTGGTACCAGGCTTTGAGATGCTGTCAGTAATGAGACCACTGATCATGTAGAATCATAATCTGCAGTGAAGTGCCGACGGGATGCAAGAAAGCAAGCGGTTCACCAGTCATGATTTTGATGTTAGTGAGACCAGACACGTGCATTCTTGGAGAGAGAGAGAGCTACGCAAGGAGGGGCGTGAGTTGCTCTCCCGCGTAAGATTAAGGGAGGGGCCAATTGGTGTAATGATTTTTGGTGTGAGCTTTTTTGTGCAAAATGCAACTGGTGTATTGTTGTAATCTGGCTGAGTGCTGACTTTCAGGTTGAGGGCACTCTCCTACTACAAGTTGGGAGTAAATGTAAAGTTAAGGGTACATGTGCAGCGGCCGTAGAAAGCATAGTGAGTCTGTTCAGGGTCATAGGACAATCTGGTTGAGTTTGATCCTGCAGTAGGGCTCGTCAGGTGATGCCACACTCTTTTAAGTAGAGGCTGCTTGGTGGCTGCTTGGCATTGACTGCATTGCCCATGGTGCATGCCAGTGGTGTGCTGTTTGTTTGTAGTTGGTGTTCGACAAATTTCTACTTGAATTGGTCCGTGGTTCTGACCACATGGCAGCTAATGGTTTGCGGGTTCCACTTGCTGCTGCTGCTGCAGACAGCACCGGATGCTGGCATGGCCAACTTTGTGTGTTGAAAGTGTTTTGGGTGCACTCTTTCTCCTGTTTAGCGGCTTTTGTGCATACTGTTACATCCCTCGGCGCTCTTTGTGCGCTTGCGTACTTCATCAAATCAGTACTTATGTATGTCTTGAGATGCTACTGTATGCCGCTGCCTCTGATGCCAGCCGGCATAGGTCCTGGATATTTGACATTGGGCAGGATTTTTGGGAAGGGTGTTGCTCATCTTGGGCCTTCTTCTTGCCTGCTGCTGTTTAGCCTTGTAGTCATCACCTGGCCACCTGGCTGGCTTTGGCAAAGGATTGCCAGCCCAGGAGAGCTTCTCTTTTTTCAGGGCAGAATTAAACATCAGGATCTCTGGCCACCCGACAAACAGGGCTGGGTAACAGCGGTTTTATGGGAGTGCCCAGTATCCGGTGTGCAGTACATGCAGACTGCTCTTCTGGCTACGCGGGGCGGTTGAAGGTACCATTTGCTGGCTGTGCTATTGGGCTCCTGCACTTTGATGGTTTGCGAGCAGGTTGGTTAAGGCCGAGCTCTTGAATTCAGCCACATGCATTTGCATTCTGATAAGGATCCGGCATTGATCCGGCAGCAGCTCAGTTGGTTGCGTTCAAGCGCTGGTTGTTATTTAACTTGTTTTTCCCCTCGGCTGGACAGTAAGATCTCCCGGGGATGGTTTGAGGGGCCTAAACGTTAAACGGCCCTTGCCAATTTACCCTGCTTGGAGACTGTGCTGTGTGTGATATGCCTGTAGATCGATGAGCGGTCCGAAAGGCTCGCTTCTGCAGTTAAGTAGGACAGTGTGGAAAAGCAGAGTCTTGTATCAAGCGCTTCGGACTCGGATAGGGGCGCAGCACTGCTGAGATGTTTCCTTGCCGATGTCGATCTGAATCAAGAGTCACTCGGTTCACTGCGCATGTTCCGCGACAGTGAAAGTTTCAAATGGTCACTTGAGCCTGCAAAAGTCGGTTTAAGTAGTCAACAGCAGTGTTTTTATATGTCAGCCTCGCTTCAAAGGGACTTGCAGGCAGTAGTTGCAAGACTCCCGGAATAGCATGAATGATTAGTCCAGAGCCATACTGAGAGGGCTATTACACCGGTAGGACAGGGGTTCTACGGAGCCAGCGGTATCAAACCAGACCGTATTCTGCACACAGCTCTGCGCTTTACCTGAGGGCACATCTGTTTACGATAGGTTTAAAGCATATACTAGATGCCTCTACTCTGCTCTACTTTGCGCTCAAGGTGCGTGGGGTGGCATCGCCACATGGCACAGGTATCCCTTCGCCCAAAGATGGCGCACGTAAACCAACGCGAAAGGCAGAGCAGGAATGCTTGATACCTATACAAACGATTGGGCAACACAAGTAAACAGGACCTGACAATCGATCTGGTCTACCAGGGGCCCCCTGCCCAGGTAGTTCGAGCATGCACGCTGGTCACCGAGTATATCGAATACAAGGAAGCTTTCCCGGAGCGCTCTTCCCAAACTATCAAGGGTTCATTTACTTACACACACGTAAAGCGACAAGCTGGCAAGACAGCGTAGGGATGGTTTACTGGGATTGCCCTGGTTCTACGGGGCTCTACGGGGGCTGTAGCGGTTCTACCGGTGTAACCCTCTCAGCTAACAAACAAACAAACACAAATCTAAGGTGTGGCTGCACACAAGACAGGTAGGTCGAACCGATCAAACACACCAGGGTCAAACCCCATTTCCCTGCTCAAGCTAACAGGCCACGAAGCCAAACCAACCAAGGCATGCATGGGGCAGTTGCCTAGGAGTACATCTGCACCTCCTGCGACCATGTATGCGCCTTAAATCTTTCTTTTACACCAGGAGCAGCACATCATGAATACATACAATATCTATCAGGGCATGACTGAAAGTACGAGTTTTGATTACGAGAAGGTCATCGCAACAGCAACAATAAGTAGCAACGGGACCATAGCATGCGGCAGAGCCAAACCACTCCATGATGAGGTGCCAGTCTGGCCCTGAGGCACCCTGGCCCCAATATGAATAGCAAGTGCACTATACCCTGGCAGCTGCACCTGTAACTTGCCGTCACCACCAACAGTCACTTTATCAGGACACACATCCGTACAAGGGTAACAATCCTCCACTGAACCACCCCCTGTGTCACTCGACGCTGTCTGCTGAGTCACTACATTACAATAAACCCCCGCTGGCATCCCCATGGTGTCAATCACCTGTTCGAACCCAGCTGGTCCATTATTCACCACCACAAAGGCTTTGCCTGAGCCAGGCTGTTGCCCACGTGTCATCATCAGCACACTCTGGTTATATATGTCAAAAAGCAGCATAGGAGAAGTGCCAGCAACGGCCCTCCAGGTGACCATGTTGCGCACTTCAGGCCAACGGTGCTCACAAGCATAAGGCGGCATGGGGCTATCCTTCCAGTAACCACAGCCACCAGCATCATGAGGCGATTTGAGCAAGGACTTCTCATTATCAGGGTCAATCACAGGGGCTAAGTCATGGTAGTTGTCATAGTCAAAGTTGATGCTGCTTAAGACATTGGGTTGACCATATGGATGGGCTAGCAGAGTAATAAGAGCCAAGCGGTAACGCACATCATTAAATATTGTGATGGTATAAGGGCACTGCTCAGGGTTCAGCAAGCGATCATGGTTGACCACAAAACTAACCGGCAGCTCATCTTTGACCCAACCGCAACTCCAACCGCCAGGGTTTGACCAATCCATATCCCTGATCTTTTCCATGTTGCCATCTTTGCTGAACACATCATAGTACAGCATGGGCGTTTTAAACTCCCACACCTTCCCATTTCCATAGAACATATCATTCTGCAGACAGCTGCATTCCTCGGCAGATTCCAAAATGACCTCCTGGTTCACAAATAGGCCAGGAGGCTTGACTTGGTCAAGAATCTCACTCAACTGATCTGGCGCGATATGCTTTGCAGCATCCACTCGGATCCCTGCCACTCCAAGGTCCACCAGTTCATTCAGATATGCCACTATGTTTCCCTGCACTTCTTTCTTGGATGTGTCCAGGTCTGGTAAGCCAATGTCACAGGTGAAGAAGCTTGAGGGGTCTGTGCCCTGGCATGCCATGTCACTCCTTTGGCAGTTTTGGCAGCTGTTACAGCTACAGGGACCTCCTGCAACAGAACATGCGAGCAAAATTCAATTGGAAGCCGGAGCGGAAGGGGACAGGGTGGAGGAGGGCAGGGGTTTTGCTTAGTATTAATCATTTCTGCAGGTTGCCAGGAAAAAGGAAGAATGAAGAAATTGTGCGAAGAGGCAGAGATCTGGTTTACTATGATATGCCTAGCTATAAGAACTCCTCCGTCTCTGCAAGCGGCAAGCAGGGTGCCCTTTACGAGAAAGGAGGCACCATCCACAGTCTAAAAGAGATGGACAGTGAGATTGTCCTTGTGCAATAACCATAGGAGAGAGCGTCTTTGGTCTGCCAGTACTGCCAATCCAGCAAAGTTCAAGCAATAAAAGTTTCCTATGGCACTTTTTGCTATGGCCTATCAAGGAAAATAGTCATGATAAAGATAGAGCCAACAACACCTGTAAGCCTTTATTCAAAAAGTCCTGGGGTCTGAGCATCTGAGTGTGACACTTGAAGTACTAGTGCTGCCCAGTCCTGGACACTATGCATGGCGTAAGTCTGGTCGCTTGTACTGCTGTAATGATAGTGGTAGTGCTACTGGTGCAAGCACTGAGCAGGTCATCACCTGGTGGGAAGATGCTGCTTTAGGGTTTAGCCTACCCTAGTTTAGGGTTTAAGGGTTAGGGTTAGCTGCTTGTAACAAAAGCTTTTTTGTGTCTACGCACATGTCGCCATTGTATACGGAAGACGACACATTGTTCCACCTCGCTGTTTGAGGTGTGGGGCATATGGCACGTTTCCTCTGGCATGTCAAGAATGCTTTAAAAAGCACAACCTTGCAATGCTGCTTATGGTGACTGCCAGCAGCACCTTCCTCACCTACCGGGGAAGGTGTCCCTCACTAAGTAAACCTACTTCCTTAATTGTATGCCTCAAATGGTGTGTGCGTAGATGTAACCATGTGCTTTCCTTACCTGCACAGTTCTGATGGTGGAAGTCCTGGCAGCTGTAGAGCCCTGGGTAGCTGCATTTGGACTCAAACCTGCTGCTGCCCCGCCCCTCTCCACCTGGCTGATTAGCCATGTGGTTGATCACTGCATCTACTATGATGTTCACATTGAAGTTCTTGCAGGTCTGTACCAAGGCAGCAAACTCCTGTGCTGTACCAGATCTGCTGGTGAGGTTGTATGAGACGGGTTGGTAGCGGGTCCACCAGTGGTTGCCGGTGACGTCTTCTTGTGGTGGAGATACCTGCTGGCATCAAAAGGGTGAGGGACGAAGGGCAATGTCTTTTAGATGCTGCATGGCGCTGCATGGTGTTGCTAGTACCGCTACCGTCTATTGCTACTGGTAATATCTTCTTGTGGTGGGGATACCTAGGGGCATCGGAAGGGAGGGGGGAAAGGGGATGATTCAGCTGTTAGGTGCTAGATGACGCTGCGTGGTCTTTCATGGTGTTGCTGTTATATGGTTTGAGTAATGAAGGTCACTAGCTGCTACGTCCATTGATGCCTGGAGGGTCCACCATGGGATGCCTGTGGTATCCTCTTGTGGTGGCGACACCTGCTGGCATCAACAAGGTAAGGGGAAGGGGAATGGCTTTTAGATGCTGCATGGTGCTGCATGATGTTCATAATGTGTTGGAAAGAACGAGTAAATGCAAGAGCGAAACCATGATACCACAGGTAATGGCGAACGGAATTGGCGCACCTACAAAAGTTGCCAGGTGGCCAATCCTCCAACACCATGGAATCACAACGCAAAACAGTGTGTATCGTAGTGTTGCTATCATATGGCTTGGATGATGCAGGTTGCTAGGTACACACAACAATGCCTACGGAAATGCTGCTGCAGCTCACAGTGGCCGTGGTTTGGGCAGCATGGCATCTATCTGTTTTTTCATTGCTTAATGCATGACAACATGTGATTCAGGGTCAAAACTGTGTTGCAACACGCCAACCTGCCAATTGACCAGCACTAAGACTGAATCCATTAGTTATTCAGTGATTGTGGCCGTAAAGTTTCCACGCTCCTTGACCCATGAGCTTTTCTGGGCACCGGTGAAATGTGAGGGATCACGAGGGAGCCTTGGAGCGTCCAGGAGTCACACCTGTACCGCCCAGTATCCCCATTTTCCTAAGTTCTCGCACTCTCTTGCGATGTCCCGCCAGCTCCATTCGAAGAGATGTACCACTACTTTGTCTGTCCCAGGTCCGCTTCTATCCCTGCATCCGACAGAACGCTTTTATGTGGGCTGCTCCCAGGCGCTCTCAGCAACGTTCCCTGTGATCTTTGAAGGCATTGCCCACCTCTGGCACACCTGTTGATCTCCTGGCTAGCAGCGCCTGGGTCCTGTATGAACACACTTAAGAGCATTCCCACAAGAACCAATGAAGCTAAGTTCACTGCATGTCTGGACATTTCGGGCTTTGGTCTACTGGATTGCGCCTTAAGAGCGCATCTGCTAACCGTGAACTTCCGAACATGCCATGCAGCCAGTCAAGGTTCACCCAGTGCTCGACCCCTAATTCTACTGCGTACATTGACTCCGCCACTCGTTGTGCCTGCGTTTGCTGCTGCACCGATCTTGACAACAGCTTGCCATGCGCTGCTGTGGTTCTTGTGGTGCAGTTCCCTCCGTTGGTTTATACTGGTGACGCTGGTGAGACTTTCACAGCTGTAGGCAGCTGTTTGTAGCAACTCCTATCGGGACGGACAGAACAAGCCTGAACCCCCAGTGAATTTCTCCGTTTAGCAGCTCCAGAGGGTAGTCTCAGGCGAACGCGCGTGACGCTGCCGTAGGCAGCTGCAACCTACAAACATGACCCGAGTCCCCAGCTGCGAGCATACTACAAAAACATTGCAAACAGTCAAGCTTCGGACAGCCGCAGAAGACCTCTAAAAACCGTAAACCCTCATCTCAGACTCTAGGCCCTGATCCTTTGCCCCCTCACTTGCAAACATGTATGCTTGTCTGAGACCATTTGGTTTAACCATCACCCTCACACCTCGGCATGCACACCCACCTATCCTCCTTGAGTTGCACACACAACTCTTTAAAAAATCACAACCAAAGAAGGGCCTTGCATCCAGAGCTGCCTCAAGCCTGCAAACCTGCAAGACCGTCTAAGACTTGGCATCGTTGCTACCTGAGCTGCTGCTCTCTGCACCTGCCTGCTGCTGCTGCTGCTGCTGCTGCTGCTGCTTGCTGTCCTCATTTCCTTTGCCCTTCGCCTCCTCCTCCTCCTCCTCCTCTTGCATCTCCTGTGCCATTGCAGTCTGCTCAGAGAACTGCTGTGCCAAGTACTCCCCCACCCTGCCCTCCTCAGCAGCTGCTGCAGCACCTGACATGGACTGCAAGATACAGCAGCAAACGCCACATCGTCAGGATCATGTACACAGCTACTGCAACTCTGCAAGCAATCTTGTAACAAGCAATGTGTAACCTATAACGGCCAAAGTGATTGTGCATTTACTGTGCTACGTGCTGCTTTCTGTTGCATCGCTACAGAACGTAGACTACACCTGAATGGGCAGTTGCATGTGACAAGTGCTAGGAATTCAAACTGGTGCCACCTTCTGACACTCTAACCCTAAACCCTAAAAGCTAAGCCACCTTTTGAGAGTCAGAGGGCACAGCTACCACTGGGACCCACCATCAGTCAAAAGCCTTACTTAGCACCCTATCCCAGCAATGGAAATCCTTGGCACAAACCCAGGTGTCACATGCCCAGGGCTCACAGCCCCTCTGGTGGTCCTGCTCCAACACATGGTTCAAGAACACCAGAATTACAGCCCCCACAGCTAGAATTGTCCTCCCCCCTTCCCTCATTACAATTCCCTTACCGGCAAAAGCCCGCACCCTGGATTTCCTGCTCCAACACAGGCTTCATGAGCATGATATAGTTATGACTGCCCTGCTGTCTGCCTAGGGGTAATGTATCGTTACGCACGCACGGAAGCGTCAACGCATGGGTACTTACACGCAATCAGCCACACTACCGGTTTCGGCCTTTCCGGCCCAAAAGCAATCCTGACCCCCTGCCGCAAAAAAAAGGGAACAGTCCTAACCTCCGCCCCACCCTTTCACACGCACCTCCTCACCACCCTCTACCTCCCTCACCTGTGACCCCCCCCCCCCTTTCTACATCCCCCCCCCCTCAAAACCAGGCCATTGACACCCTTGCCTGCCCCCACCCACCACCCCCCGGAAACAGCCCTGGGCCAGCCCAGGCAACCCCCCCCCCCCAATCAAAATACCCCTCCCCCCCCCAAAACCACCCCCCTCCCCCGAAACAGCCCTGACTTTCCAGTTCCCATAAGTCACATCCCCTCATCACCCCCCCCCCCACCAAAACCCCCTCCCATCTTCGGCTGTGCCAGAACATTCCAAACCCAGCAGGCCTTTGACACCCCCCCCCTCCCCCGCTCACCTGCAAAAGCCCCTCCCTAAACCCCTGGTCCTGTTCAAACATGACCTTCATAGTAAAAGCCAACCTGGGCCCCAACCTTACTAGTCCGAGCGTATCTTGACCCCCCCCCCCTGCCTCACCTGTAGAACCCCCTCCCTGAACTCCTGGTCCTGTTCAAACATGACCTCCATAGTAAAAGCCAACCTGGGCCCCAACCTTACTAGTCCGAGCGTATCTTGACCCCCCCCCCTGCCTCACCTGTAGAACCCCCTCCCTGAACCCCTGGTCCTGTTCAAACACGACCTTCATAGTAAAAGCCAACCTGGGCCCCAACCTTACTAGTCCGAGCGTATCTTGACCCCCCCCCCTGCCTCACCTGTAGAACCCCCTCCCTGAACTCCTGGTCCTGTTCAAACATGACCTCCATAGTAAAAGCCAACCTGGGCCCCAACCTTACTAGTCCGAGCGTATCTTGCCCCCCCCCCTGCCTAACCTGTAGAACCCCCTCCCTGAACTCCTGGTCCTGTTCAAACATGACCTCCATAGTAAAAGCCAACCTGGGCCCCAACATTGCCTTGTCCCCCGCCATCAACCTCCGCAGATTGTCTTGTGCTTTGCCCAGGTCCAGCTTTGCTTGTGTTGCCATGATGGGTGCTGCGTACTGCCAGGGTTCAGGGTTGTCTTCAAAGTACTCGTACAGCTGGGCTAAACCACCATCAAACCATGGAGGGCTGTCCTTGGGGTCAAAGTCAAACATCAACTGCAAGGACATAGGGTTTTGGGAGTCAGTGGACATTAGTTGAAGGAATGGAGCAGCTTTGAAGCAGCAGTTCATACACCAACAGCAGCTTAAGAGTCGAAAGTCAAACGTGAACTGCAAGGACATAAGGCAGAAAAACAAACACTGACAATGTGGCAACGGCAAGAGGGCTCCTAGGTTGAACCAACCAAGCACACCATAAGGCTCCGGGAGTCAGCGTACAGGGGTTGAAGCAATGGAGCAGCTTTGAAGCTGCAGATCATGGAACCCCAGCAGCAGCTTTGGAGTCAAAAGTCAACCATTTTGACATGGGGTCTAACGAGTCATGAGCGTACGTGGGTCATTGCATATTGAAGTCACCCTGGTAAACGTTCCATTCCGCTGATTTTGTACTTGAGGAGCTTGAGGTGCAAGGACTGGGGCACTTTTGCTATGGCATATCACAAAATCTAACAGCAATAACACATGGGTGGGGCATGCAATATGGTGGAGCATGGTAGGGCATGCATGGGTGGAGCATGGAGCACCAGTGAACATCCATCATGAAAGCAGCAGCAATATCGAGGCAGCAGACCAGACCATGTACATACAAAAAATAAAAAAAAAAACAAAAATAAAAATAAAAATAAAAAAAAAGTAAAATAAAAACAAAAACAAAAATAAATCCCTTCATCCAGCACAGTAACGAGCAGTGCGCTTTTGTTTCTGATGCAACCATTGCCCATTGTGCTGGATCATGTGAAACATAGTAACAACAACCATCTGCAGCATCTACACAATACTTACTGACTCAAGTGCTTGGGTGATGTGGTGGGTGCTGTGTGGGCCCTGAGCTGTGCAGTGAACTATCAGAGCTAGGCAATTGTACC
>OY744506.1:6843507-7013994 GCA_963556185.1 Pseudopediastrum boryanum
ATAGCAAAAGTGCCATATGCCCTGCATCCCAAGCTGGAACCAAACAGCATGGGTTAGCACGGGGTTAATTGGGTGCTGCAGAAGCCATTCATAGTGATTGAAGCCACCAAACCAATAGTCTGCAGGAGATGAGTGCTAGTAGGAGGAGCAGGGGGAGGCTTGTAGATCGAGGGGTCGTCAAGCAGAGTGGCATGTATTGTTCACGGAGCAGGAGGATGCAGATCCTGTCAGCTCCATTTAGTGGCACAGTCAATTCCTGGTGCTGCAAGGTACACTGTATGAGCTGTATGATGGCAGATCCATAGTCTTTGTCGCCATAGCCATATTTAAAGAGTAGTCCTAACATCGCCAAGTCCAGGCAGCAGTGGCTCCAGCACCATCTCCTTTGGAACGTGAATTCTTACACTAAGTTCTGGGAAGTACAGTTGCAATACAATTGCAAGAATAAGTTGCAATAAAGTTGCAAAGCCATAGAATCTAATAAAATCTCCTATGCCTAACCCACCACCGGTGACAGGTGGTGTGCCTTTGTGAGTACCTAAACCCCAAACCCTAAAACCCTGGCATCATGTGCCCAGGTCCCTGCTGTCCCCACTTACTTCTAGGTGTTTAGAGTTTAGGGTCTAATTAGGGGTTTAAGCACCTAAACCCTAAACCCTGGCATCATGTGCCCAGGTCCCTGCTGTCCCCACTTACTTCTAGGTGTTTAAGGTTTAGGGTCTAATTAGGGGTTTAAGCACCTAAACCCTAAACCCTGGCATCATGTGCCCAGGTCCCTGCTGTCCCCACTTACTTCTAGGTGTTTAAGGTTTAGGGTCTAATTAGGGGTTTAAGCACCTAAACCCTAAACCCTGGCATCATGTGCCCAGGTCCCTGCTGTCCCCACTTACTTCTAGGTGTTTAAGGTTTAGGGTCTAATTAGGGGTTTAAGCACCTAAACCCTAAACCCTGGCATCATGTGCCCAGGTCCCTGCTGTCCCCACTTACTGCTAGGTGTGCCCGTGTGAGTGCCACAGTGTACTTCATAAACCCTGATAGCTCCTCAGGAGAGCTTGGCCTCATGCAGATACACATGGGGGAGAAGATGGCCTTGCCCCAGTCAGGGATGCTGCGCTCCTGGGTGCTCTCTGCAGAACATGGAAGCATTTATACATTAATTGCCCATCTTATAGATGGAAACAGGAACTAGAAAACTATCCACGGGCAATGAGCACCATGGACAGCTTCATCACAGCTCCTGAGTGTTCAGTGCAAAGTTTGAAGGGTTTCAGGTTTACGATTTAGGTTTTAGGTTTACGATTTGAATTTTAAGGTTTACGCTTTAGGTTTTAGGGTTTGCAGTTTAGGTTTTAGGGATGAGGGCCTGGCCATTGCGCAGGCTCCTGCTTCCCTGTTTTAGCCCCCAACCATGCTTGGCAAGCTAGGCTCCTCATGCTATCTCTGTTGCAATATCTCAATTTGGCTGGCCCGCAACCCTTGACTGGAAATAACTGCTCCCAGTATCCCGTGCCCCAGGGGCTCTTATCTTATCATCAGCTCCAGGAATTTCATGAGGGGGGAAAAGAGCATGTCTTAACGGACCTCCACCCCCCACCTTCAGCTTTAGGGTTTGCTCCAAAATGAGTAGGGGTCCAAAGGCCCGCAGCCCCCTCCTCCCCAGTGTGAACTTAGGCCCTGCAGCCCCCTCCTCCCCTCCCCCCCTCCCCCCCTCCGCCCCCTCCCCCCCCCCCCCCCCCGGGGCCCTAGGATTGTGGGACTACCCTCACCAGGCAGTAATGTCTCTTGCAGCTCCCCTTATATCTTAGGGTTATCTCACTAGTGAATTAAAGACCCAAAGGCCCGCCGATCCATCCTTACCCTTTGAATTCACCACCCCCCCCACCCCCCCACCCGTGCCAAGTAATTGTGGGGCTCTCCTCACCAGGCAAGAACGTCTCTTGCAGCTCCTTCATGGTGCTCGTCTAACCATTACAAAGCATGCACAGAAGCTCTTAACATAATCGTATCATAGCACACATACGTATAGTACACTCTCTAGTACACAGTACCATCCGCTTACCAGGCAGGAACGTCTCTTGCAGCTCCTTCATGGTGGTCATGTAATGAGCTGGCAACATGAGGTTTGAGCTCAAGGGGCAGGCATCCACAATAGCCAATGTGACCTGACCATTAGCTATTACCAAGTCCATAGCCAAGATGGGGATGTCAAAATCATACCTGCAGGAACAAGGCCGTAGCAGAATGTTAGCTGCAGTGAGAGGGCCAGAGCAAGCAGATGGCACTGGCAGCCCTGCTGCACAGCAGACCCAACTCATCTACCCGTTTTTCTGAGTAGAATCAACCTGCTGCAGAGAGATGAAAGCGCTGCCATGCAAGCACATAAAACAAAGAAGCACCCGGGCGTCTATACATGACCGCTAACGCCCCTAATGCACTAACCATGGGTAGAACAAAACCACAGAGCACCAAAATCTTCAAACATGACCCCCCCACCCCTCGTGCACTGACTTTGGGTAGAACAAAACTAAAGAGCCCCACAAGACCTAGGCCTTACCCAGAGGGGCTGCTGGGTGCTGAAACCCAGAGCCCCACAGCCCTAGCCATGATCCCCCCAACCGCCCTCATGCCCTGACCTTGGATAGAACAAAACAAAGAAGCACCACAACATGTTACATATATGACCCTTAACGTCCCTAATGCATTGCAGACTTCGAATATAACGAAACCACAGAGCATCACAAGGGATCTATATGACCCCTCCAACCCCCCACATGCACTGTCCTTGGATAGAACAAAACAAAAGAGCACCACGGCATACATACATCACCCTTAACGTCCGTAGTGCATTGCAGACGTAGAACAACGTCTAAACCAACAACTAGGCGAGATTCATGTGCAGGTAGATGGAAGCTCTGACACGCAAGCACCCATGAGATCAAACCAAAGAACTCTACAGTGTGGTAAAACATGGGCCCCAAAGCCCCTCCTGCACTGACCTTGGGTATAACACCCCATGCATGACCTGCAGCCCATCTTGGCGCCAAGCCACCTCCAGGTGCAGCTTCCTGAACACCCTGCTGCTGTACATCCTGTTCTCTACCATGAGCCTCGGGTATCCCTCCTCACCCTTCTGGGGGTCAGGGATGTCTACATACCCATAGCCATCCCATTCCCTGAGCACAACCAGCAGCAGCAGGAGATGTGAAGCAGGGTGGATTGTTTCATCATACTAGTGTTTTTTCATTGTGATGGTTCGCTAGCTATAGCTGAAAAGAACTGTGCTCCAGGAGCCTCTAAGAAGCCAAAGGCAAACTTATAGGAGGTTGTCATATCAATACATCAAGCAAATTTGTCATAATGTGGGCAATTTCAAATATTATCCTCCATGCGATACTCCCAAGCTAGTGCATGGTGCATATGTGGGACGAGCTGCGTTCCCCCGTGCTCTTGCAAGCCAGATATTGCCACTTTATGCTTGAGCAGCTGTGCTCTTCAACACTTTCACGGGCTGTGGTGCTGTCTCTGTCGTGTCTGCTGCTGTTCTTACTCTTGCTGTGTCGCTGCTGGCGCTGGTTACGGCTGCTGCGTCTGCTGTCGAGCAAACCTGTGCACGGAAACAAGGATGATTGTGGATATCGAGGGTAGCACACATGCAGAGCTCACAAACAAGATTGTCCTGGTGGTGAGCAGGTTCTGCAGGTCACCAACAGACCACAGCAGTTTAACAATTTAATACTTCAAAACACAGAAGGGCGACAATAACAAAGCTGCTGCTGCTGCTGGTGCTAGCTATCCGCTCGCTGCTGCTGCCTTTATTCCCCCTCCTGCATTATGAAAGGCTTCAAGGTGCCCAAGGAATGGGGCCAAAGCAAAGCAAGGCAAATCAAAGCCCGCTTTTTCTCCCTCCTGCAGCTGTTGTCTGTCATTCCTCCTGCAGCTGTGGCTGCATCCCCATTGGCTCCTGCTGCTGCTGGTGCTTCCTACCCTATAAAGGTTTGGGGTTTAGGGGTAAGGAGAAGGTACTGTAGTGTTCTATGGGTGGTTTGGGGCGAACTCTGAGGGGCGCTTGTGAAGTTGCTATGCCCTCAAACCTCTTATTGCTACTGGTTGCTCTCCCTCCTGCTCCTCCTACAACTCTGCGCCCCCCCGCCCCTTACCCCTTTGGGTCCATACTGTCCATGAAGTCCCACCCCTTGGCCTTCCACTTGTCAGGGGGGTACAGTGCAAGGTCCCCATGTAGTATCTCCCTCAGGCTGCCCTCAATACGGGATACCAAGAAGCAAATCACCTCGTCAACCTCATCTGCACACATGGCATAACAGAAGTACCTGTTTCAGTATTTGGATGTGCTGAGTTGTCTTTACTGAAGATGTCCACCGCATAACTTCAAGCCTTGCAGCAAGTGCCACGTGGCTTCAATCCGTCTGCTAGAATGTGGAGAGAGGAATGCCAAGACAAAGAGCTGCTTATGACGACAGAGCTGCTACAACAGCAACAGCTTCTTTTTTACAACTTTTTACAACTTCTTTTCCCCTCTGTCTATTACCTTTATTTTTTTACAATAAAAAAATATAACAAAATAATTATTAATAATATACCGGGTAATAATATAATTTTTTTTCCAGACAATTTTTTATTTCTTTTTACAACTAACTTCTTCTCTGTGACCGCTCAATGTGAGATGCGATGCCGCTGCACTTCTGCTGTGGCATATCAGGAATGTAATGGTACATTGCTCCAGCTCGCTGCATCTCATCACAGCTCTCAGCTGTGGGGCTTAAGACACTTATACTATGGCATATCACAAGGCGTAGTGATAGTACATCCATTGTAACCAGCAAGTGCTCCTTCTGCTCTGGATCACCTTCTGCCACTGGTGTCTCACAAGCTACTCAAAGCTCTCTGTCTCTCTAGCTCCATGTTCACCATGTTTCGCCCTCACCCCACTAAGGAACTGGTTGGAGCCATGCTTGGGTGCTGCACGGCCCAGAGGGCTGTGCAGTGATCTCTATGGACAAGCTACTCAAAGCATTATGCTCTCCCATGAATTGCCCCCTCACCTTTTAACCGCCATGTTCCCATGCCAATGTAATCTGTAGCAACCCCTGGAGGGAGCTTGGTTGTGGGGTAGATAGCATTCAGCCTGTCTCGCATGGCCTCTGGTATGGCTGCAACAGCTGCTTCTTTGGCAGCCTGCTCGTCATAGCCCCTGCATAGGCACGGGAAACAATCTTAAGTGCCTGGTGACAGCCTCTTTGAACAGGCATGTGAACACCAAACCCTAAACCACGAAACCCTAAAACCTAGAACATAAAACCTAAACCTTGACTGTCTGCGGGCAGCTCTTCTTTGCACGGCTTGTCTCATATCAATCCACTGCATCAGGCTGCTGCTCCTGACATTCCCTTGCCATTTTTATGTGCTGGATAGCTGTTACATCTCTGTCCCACTGGGGTTTCTTTTCAGCGGGAAGCGCAAAACTGTAAACTTCAAACTCATGATTTGCAAATCAAAGGTCAGGCAGTGTGGCAAGAGCTGACAGCTGACGCCCATGTCCACAAGCAGATGCGGATTTGTTGACAGCGAGCATATCAGAGCCAAATTGTCACTAGTGCCAGTTCTTACTTTGTCAAACAGCCTAAAAGGCAGCTGCTAAGACTGGAGGAGAACCCCTGCTTTGGTGGCCAGTCCTTACCTCTCCACGAAGTCAAACAGGCCGTCCAAGTCCCCTGCAAACATGCTGCGCCATGCATCGCCCAGCTCGCTCTCTGCCTGCTGGTCCTCTGCCTCTGTTAGTCGCCTCAAATCGTCTTCACTATATTCAGCAACTCCTGCTGCACTGCTGCTGCTGCCGCTGGGAGGGCCTGCGCCTGGTCCATCCTGTTGTTGCGCGCTGCTGTACACTGCTTGTAGCTTTGCGTGCCGCCTGCTGCGGACGGGGTAGGCAGGGCTACGGGTCCTTTCGACTGGGGCCCTGATAGTGCTTGGACCGAACTGCTTGCTGCATGGGAGTACGGCTGCCCTAGGTCGATGAAGCTGCTGAAAGTTATGTACTAGAGCCATTGAAAGGTGGAGGTAGTCGCGCGTGAGACTCGCGCGACTATCTACCGCGACTGCTCATTGGGATCGACCATGCAATGTCGCTGGATCCCTAAGACTATGCGCGAAAGCTCCTGCTGGGTCAAGGGTCTCTCACAATGATCAACTATACGGTAATGAAATACGCAAGGCTATTTCTGGCGACGATGTTGAAGCCCCAAGACGGCTGATTAGACCGGTCATGCGGTCTTTCGATTCAGGCTAAGACAGCAGCTTAGATATGCATCTGCAGTGCTCTGTCACGGTAGCGTTACATGAGCGCGGTATGCATTTCATTGAATTCAGAGCACGACAAGGATCCCTGCTGGAACTAAGCAGTACGGGTGACCACTGGTAACGAAAGTGATCCCGACTCGAGGGTTGGACAACGCCCACTTTTTCCAGGTGGCCGACCAATTGACCCGTACGACGGGGAATATGGCGGGGCCCAGGGAGACGCAACTTGCGGGCCAACATGGGGAACATGGGTGCCAGGGGATAAATGGGATAAATGGGGAACATTCTATGGCTGACTCATGCTTGATTCCATGTTCCGATTGTCCATTGTCCAGGAATTTGGAATAAGTGGGGACGGTCCACGCATGCCCGACTCTTGGATCATCGTACTCGTGCTTCAGCCCGGGCCTCGAGAAGCCTGTGCAAGCTGATGCAAGACGGTATGTCAACACCATATGCATGATATGGCTCTAAAGTCGCTGTGCCCAAATCGGTCGACACACTGAGGCTGAGTGGGAAAGCTTGACCTCTGACCCGATCAGTCCTCCTTTCCTCAAACTTAAACTCCAACTTTGGGTACGTGTCCATATTCCCATACCCTAATACTGATGCTGGACCCATTCATAAGCAGGGATATAACTACCTAGACAACGACAAACGGAACCCAGGTAACCCCTTGCTTATGTGCATCGGTCAGTGGTTACGACAATTTGTCTCTAGCAAAAGGCCTCACATATCATTTGCCCTAGCCCTTGCTTCCACCCCAGCTTATTCCGCAGTTACAAAAGGGTGATGTTGAGCATTCCACAAAGCTGCACCGACCCATGAGATCGAGTACAGCCACCCAGGCACCGCAGCACCAACCTAGAGGATGATTGCATACATTAGTCCACACACACGGCAACTGTACCAACCCATAAGATTGTATACAGGCAGTCTGGTGGGCATCTCTTCCTCATAGGATCTTCACACAACCATCACATACATATTCCTTCAGATCCATGTGCACCCAGCCCTTGCTATGTAACTGAGCAATAGCTGCTTGACCACCAAGCCACTTGCCGAGTGAGGCCAAACACGATCCTGCTACACCGCTTCTGAGCTAACGCCACTTCTGAGCTAACAAACCAGACTGCGACCAAAACTTTAAGGCATTAAGGCATTCCAGGCTTAATCTATAGCAACTCTGTGACTAGTGATATTGTGCTCAATCGATGTATAGATGTGCGCACATGGCAGCATATAAGTCAAACTCTGCGATGGGCGGCAAGCCAGCAGCCTAAGTATGAGCAGAACAAATTCATTTGTACCCCTAAAGGGCATGCAGCCATTCATCAGGCCACAAAAGGTGGCAGCTGAAACGCATTATCACCAAGCCCAGACCTGGACCCGTACTGCGCATGATGAAATGCCTCCCCATGATCAAGATGGTGTGTTTGATGCTAAACTCCCAGCAGAAGCCAGATACGCATAAGCAGGATCTGCATGCAATCTCAATGTATCTCACCTGCCCTTTCAAAGGGCGAATCATCAGATCTTCACCTTGCACCCTCATGCTCCTACCTGCTCATCCATACACTTCCCATCATATCCACGAGGGGCCGACAGGATCTGGAGCTGCAACCCACAACAGAACCAGAACCACGCACCACAGCAGTAGTGTTACTGACAGCCCTCCCGGGTCTTCTAATGATCCTCCTAACAATGCGTCCAACCTGCACCACGGGGTTCCGCCTGAACCAAGGTGCATGCTTCCTCCCCGAGCCTGTGAGCATTGCAGCACTTCCGCCAGCTGCAACAACATTGGCAGGGACAGAAGCTGCAGCGCTTGTGGTGCTTCCTGTGCTGCTGCTGGTTGGGCTGCTGCTGCTGCTGATAGCGCTGGTTTCGCTGCTGCTGCTGCTGGTTGGGCTGCTGCTGGTAGCACTACTATTGCTGCTGCTGATAGCGCTGGTGCTGCTGTTGCTATCGTTGCTGCTGCTGGTAGTGCTGCTGCTGCTGCTGTCTGCGCTCCTGCTGATAGCGTTGGTGCTGCTGCTCATAGAGCTGCTAGCGCTTGTAGCGTTGCTGTTGGCGTCTGCAGTGGGAACATGCTGGTCCTTCTGGGTGGCGGCGGCAGTAACAGCCCCAGCAGCAGCTGTAGTGCTTGTGGTGCTTCCTGTGCTGCTGGAAGCGCTGCTGCTGCTGTTGCTGGTAGCGTTGGTGCTGCTGCTGCTGATTGTGCTGCTGCTGCTGGTGGCTCCGGTGTCGCTGCTGGTGGCGGAGTCGCTGCTAATCGCGCCCATGTCGCTGCTGTTCGCGCTGGTGTTGCTGCTGGTGGCGCCGGTGGAAACATGCTGGGCGGTCTGGGTGGCAGCGGCAACAACGGACACAGCAGCAGCAGCAGGCATGACAAACACTGCTGGTAGGGAGGCTGCCTTGCCCAGTGGCAGTGGAGGAGGCAAAGGGCCTGGCAGGGCAGGAGCGGAAGCACTGCTGCTGGCAGACACAGGGAAGGAGGCTGCAGCGGCGAATGCTGACAAGGGCTTTACCATATCTGCTGCTGCTATGGGGCTGCTGTCCCAGCAGCGCTCTAGACCAGGGGAGGTCTCCTCTGAGAGGGCTGCTGTGACATGGCCACTACTGCTGTCACTGCTGCTGCTAAAGGATTCTGCTGCTGCTGCTGTGGCTGCTTCTGGCGGGATTCCAGAACTAGAGCAGCGCACAGCAAAGCTTTCTACCCTGGAACACGAAACGGGAGTTCCAGGAGCATTCACGCCCCCCTCTGAAGACTCAAACCTACGCCTGGCCAGTGCCAAACCGCTGCTGCTGCTGTTGCTACTGCTGGATGAGGCTGATACCTCCTGCTGCTGCTGCTGCTGCTGCTGCTGGTTGACCTGCGTCTCAGAAGAAGATGCTGGACATGAGCAGCAAGGCTCCCATGGCACAGAGAGCTGCGCACGGAGTTGCTCCCTTTCCTCATCCCACTTCTGCTGTGCCTGCTGCAGCACCTGACGCCTTGGCCCCACCTCCTTTGCAAGGAAGGGGTCCTCCAAGAGCTTAGCAAAGCTGGGGCGGTCCTCTGCGTTTAGGGCTAAAGCACGCAGGAGGAAGTTGATCAGCTCCAGACACTCCGCATAGTCAGCGTCAACAATCCGGTACCTCTTGGACAGCTTGTCCAGCAACTCCCATAACCTAGACTCCCAGTTGCACTTGGCAATCTCAGCCATGTTCGTCTCTGAGGAGTAGAACTCTGGGGGTGCTTGGCCGCCGTTGAGCAGCATGTACAGAGTCAAGCCCGTCTGATAGACATCGACTTTGGAAGTGGCTGTAGCCTGCATCCCAGCATATGTTGACCCCTCTAGTGTGCAGTGCTCAGGGGCGCGGTTGAATGGGGTGCACAGCCCAAGGTAGCCAGCAGTGCCCTGATAATGGCCGGTGCCATAATCGATCTGGCGGAGAATGAACCCATCATAGGCGAAGTTTGCGGGCTTGACATCACCGTTGACAATCCCCTGTGAGAGCAGGAAAGGCAGAAGTAGGCATCAGAATGTGAATCCTTGTCAAACCTTCTGTGCAGTATTTCCAGGGTTGCATGCTGTCTGATAGCCACAACAAAGGCAACACTCTAAAACCTACCACCAAACCCCAATCAGGCAAACCGTTGTGGAGGTATATAATTGCATATCATGATATGCCATAGCAAAAAGTGCCATAGGCCCCGCACCTCAAGCTGTCACAAAGAACGGCGAGGTGGAGCAGAACATGGATTATCTTCGGCATGTACGACAACATATGCCTAGACATGTGGATGGGATTAACAGCACTGTAGCAAGCAATGGCAGGAAAACCCAACCATATACCTGGAACGAGACGTTTCAGCTGGATTATTTTTGGTCCTATATGTACGCTCTCTTGTCCGATTAGTAGGTGCTGTGCATGCACAGCTTCGAAGCATCCCTCACTTTGCTCTGCCCTCACCTTCAAGGCCATTTCTTCCCCCGCTGTCAGCATATCCACAGCAAAGCTCTTGAACTGCCTCTTAAGATCACCGAAGGACAAGTACGGTGCCACCAGCTGGATCCAGCGTTGTAGGTCATCTCCAGAGTAAGGGCTGATGATGTGGGTGGAAGAACCTGTGCTTAGGACCAAGATTGGCGTGGCGCAGGTCACATGGCTAAACCCTACAAAACGGCCCTCATTCGATGACTGCAGCAAACAAAAACAACCAAAGGTGATCAGCATGTTGACAAGGACAGGTTGGGGCAATGGAAAGGCCCATGCGAGGGGTTGAGGGGAGCAATGTTGATCAGTACGCCTTGCTAGGATCTGAGGGCACTTGACAGCTGCAGTTTGGCCTGTATAGCTGCCTCCAAGGCCATCAAAATAGCAATATCAGGCCTAGTTCTGGGTCTTAATATAGACATTCGTTGATGCAGACGTCTTTGAGAACAGTGCTCCTGGGCATACTGCTATGCACCTGGTAATTCTCCATGTTCTGAACAAGCCTGATAACCTTTAGTCACAAGACTGCCATGGCTTGGCTTGATGTGCCTTGCATTGTCATTCAGGCGACCGGCGTTAACATGTAAGTATGTATAGTGCTGGTGTGTTGGGGTATGGTTACAGATTACAAGTTGGTGTGTTGGGGTATGGACTGCAGGGACACTCTACTCGTAGTCTGAGCTGGAACGCAATGGAATCAGGCTGCTACATGGTTGGCCCCCGTGCTCGGGGGGAAACCCACGACCAGGAGAGACAAAGCGTGTGCGTACAGGAAACGGAAGGGGCCAGCATGCTTACCGAAGGATCAACGCAAGAAGCTTTCTTCACCACGTAAAGGCCATGCTGGCTTACGGTCTTGGAGTCGTCCAAGAAGCGGTCCCGAGGTGGCAGTCTGCAGGAATAACATCATGACATCCAATTCGATAAGATGAAACATGTAAGGATGGTAATACGAGCAGAGATGTTCCCAAACATATGGAGTGCGGTCCTTACCCTGGACAAAACCTTGACAGAGGGTCTTCGGAATAAGTCATGTTAGGCATATTGCGCCTTGCACTTCCCATTTTACAAACCGCGTAAACGTTTAGTGGGACAAGCACATTGACGCAGGCAGGGCTATCACCGTGCTTGAACTGTTTGTACAAGCACGATCGTCAATGAAGTCGAAAGCTGACAGGAGAACAATACGTTGTTGTTAGTTCACACATGTGACATGGTAAATTGACACCAGGGCACTGCATATAGGCGTTGTCTGACCCTTTCATTTCATGGTTTGTGAGCGTGCCTGGTCGGGTTGACACCGGGTGTGACGCTGGGTGACAGCCGCAGCACTTGCTTCGCCTCAAGACTAACATTCCGGGTTCACAGCCGAGCAAGAAACCCGGTTGCAAATGTATCATATGGCACGGCTGACCAGTACTTATATGCTTGGGGGGTATTGCGCCCATGTTCTAGTGGTTGCTTTGGGATGTTGACTGGTTGCAGAGCAGATACAAGACATGGAGTGCATCCTGCCTCATCCTGCATCTACCCCATCGAAGTTAAGGTTAGCACAAGCCTGCATACGCAGTGCTGCTCAATGTCAGTTGAGTACCAAAAAGCATTTCTAATTCAGGGACAGACCGCCATCCTCTGAGACTGGCACCCGCGCATGAATGATCGTACTGAAAGGGGGCATCGACATGAACAGCAATACCTTTAAGCACCCTTGAATGCTCGGTGATGGGTTCTTCAGACTCACCAGTACCATTCTGAGACGACATACCCGTCAATGCCTTGCCGCAAGTGTGCACAGTGTGCAGCTGCTGAGGCTTGCATATGTACGATATTCAGCTGTGAGTAAGGGAATCAGCAGAAGCCTGCCTACTGATATGTTAGTGCTTGCAAGAAGTTACGCTTTCATGGGCTCCCACAGTCCCACCCCATCTGGAAGGATTTGCTGTAGGAAGTGAAAGTCAGGTGGCCGTATGACGAGGGCAGGACAAATCCGTTGTGTTCAGCCCTCACTTTAGTAAGGGGGCCTCTGATCTGCTTTGCGAGGCAAGAGTATGCCTCATGCTTATGAATCTAAGGTTAGAACAGAGAGTGAATAAATTTTGTGAATAGCGCCGCAGCACTCACCAGCACGCCAAGCAGTTTTCGGGCCTTGCTCTTCCAACAGCTTGACTCACACTTAGCAGCTTCCTTTCCAATATCATATTTTTATTCACCATTCATGTAAGAAATACTGATAAATTAGTCTGTCCACGGCGGGACCAACCCAGATCACGCCGCCTCCATCCATCAACTTTGTGTTCACCATGTCCATAGTGCCCATCCCCCATAGCAAATGGACCCATCCATACGCAGGGACATACCGGTTACTTCATTACAACGGAAAACGGAACAGATAAGCCCTTACATAATAAGTTTCTAGCATGAAGCCTGACATCCCAAATGCCCGGTCCCTTCCTCAGGGTCCTTGATAAATTAAGCATCCCAGTGCACCCCTGCTCTTTCCACTGCTTCACAGTACCAACACTTCTCTGTATACTTCTCTCTATATATCACACATCTCTGTAAATGCAAACTATTGGGTGTTGCACAGAACCTTCTAGTCCAGGTTGATCAGCAGCTTTACATAATAGCCCCAACCTTAGTAGAAGTATGCACACCCATCAAGACCATATGATGCAACCCACAGCCAATGCTGTCTCACATGCCATAAACCTATCGCTCAACAGGATGCACCATCTAGAAAGCACCTATGCCAGCTGCTTTCCTCATAGCTTCGAAGCAGATGAATGTAATGACTGTGTGAGGCCCTATCCGCAACCAACATGGAAGCCAGCCCTTGTACAGCCCCCTCAATCCATCTGCCTTAACAGTCTTCTGCAGACAGTCCACAACGCCAGCATACGTCTTAGGTTGCCCAGTCACCTGCACAAGAGCAAACCAAGGCACTGATCTGGTAAGTGTGTTGAATAATCGCTGTGAGATTTTGAGAACGATGTTCAGTTGCACTTGTCAAAACTCTGTTGCTGTACAACATAAATCGCTGCACAGCTTTCAGGCCACGCAGAACATGACTCGACATAGTTTGATTATTGTGTTGAGGAAGAGGCACCTTTATCCTCCTGTTGGCAGTGGAATCTCCTCCCTCCCAAATGGAATACTGAAACAACGCAGGTTGTGCCTATCCAATGTGCAGCCAGTAACTGCCCTCCCGTCAACTAAAAGTAAGGGCTCCGTGTGATCTTTGCACCAAGGATTCCTTCCCGCAACCTCACGCTGGCGAACAATACACAGTCCCCGTGCGTAGATCTCTCTGTCGATCTCTCTCTGCCCTCCAATGCAGTGCATCACCTGTAGCATACTTGTGCCAGTGTGCAGCCAGATACACACAAAATAGATCATTGCACAGGGTCCGAGCCGTGCAGTGTCTGCAACCTGACTACTCCAAGTTTGCAGGAGCCTTGTGTTGATGGCCTGGGTTTGATCGGCCATTGGCATTGCTGGTCTTGCGTTTTAATTCAATGTTCACTGATGGAATTTGGGATGTACTCTAGTACGACCAGAAACCGTTCTTGTGCCTCCCTATGTTACAGCTTCAAATCTGGGTCACTCACTGGATCAAAGGCCTGGTTCATGTATCTGCTCTTGACCAGGTCAATGGGGTTAGTTGCTGTAGCTACAGCCAGGCCTGCCATAGCAGATGACACAAAGTGTGCTGCCAGGCCTTCTTGAAGCAGCCCATGTCCCAGGAGGAGGTACTTCACTTCATCATAGGTGCTAAGCTGAGCTGCAGTGAGGAGTGCTGCACGCTGAGTTGTGGGAAGAACACCCCTGTTTAATAGTCAAGCAGAGCAACAAGGGGTTAGGGGTTAGGGTTAAAGCTTCCAGGTTTGTGGGTACAACACCCTTGAGCTGCCCTGCTGTGAGGAGTGCTGCATGTTGAGTCGTGGCAATAACACCCATGTGTGCAAGTCAAGCAGAAGAATATGGGTTCAGGATTTGTGGGAACAATCCAACACTGCTGTGTAACAGCCAAGCAGAGCCATGTGGGAGACGTTTTCTGCATGAATGGTGAAAGAGGCTGTTCAATAGCAATCTGCTCTTCTGTGGAGAGGCATAGCAGCACACGCAGCAGATGGGGAGTGGGCAACAAGTAGTCCTGGTATGCATGACAGTCCAGAAACAGCTGGCTTCTTGCAAGCTGACTGCTTACGCTGCTAACAGCACATTGGGTGGCGTTCTGCAGATCACAGAAACACACCTGCCCAGCCTTTCTGTATACCAGTATCTCCTAAGACACACAGCAACAATACTATTATTGTGCAAGATAGTAAGCTTGCTGATGTACCTTGCAACATGTCTCACAGACATCAAGCAGGATATCATGGCCATGTATTCGACTAATTCCTAATGTAGTTAATTTTTGAATAATACTTGGCTAGTGTGCTCACCCATGACCATAACCCAAAGCACCAACCACTGCGGGCGATGGTGAGGAATGTAGGAGTGGGTGGGAGGGTTTCTGAGCGTACGTAACCCTCAGAACCCTGGCGGAAACTGCGGGCAACTCAGTCTTTGACGCAGTGTTTAGGTTGCACAACATTGCATTAGAGCCTTCGCATGCAAGCACAGTATCAGAGCAGCTTCGAAAGCATGTCCTGGAAACGCATACCATTGATCAACTGGATTTGATTGCAGGGACCAGCCCATGCAACTAGTGCTCCTACAGCTGAAGTACCCGTCTTCTCTTCACAGCAGAGCTTTGACAGGTCCATGCATACAAAAGAACAGACTCTTCTGTGGAGCCAGTGCGATCTTTTCTGTGGAGCCAGTGGGATGGTAGCAGGCTTACCTATAGAGTCCTGAGAATCCCCCCTCATGTCTGTAGATGTAGGCAATAGCAGTCCAGGGGTTAGGGTACTGGTAGTAAGGCTTCCCTGTAGCAGGGTTGAGGGCTTGAGCGCGCACTTTCAGCAAATCTGCAGACAACATCGACCAGAGCAGCAGAGACCACTTGCACATATGTATAGCAGGGGGAAACTTTTCAAGCTGGGAGAGATGCACATGTCGGCATCATCCATAGGACCATCACCATTGCCCTTCCTATCGTGATTGTAAAGGAGAGATTTGCTGTCCCAAAGACGTTCCTTGGCTGGCCAAGCTCAAAAAGGACTAGCACCCCTTTGCTTGACAATGTTTGTTGAGGTAGCAGATACCACTCCGGTGTCTGGCCTGGCTAGATGAAGACAATGCCATAACCCCTAAGGAACATGGCTGTAATGAACATGGCCCTGAGCAAGGCATTAAATTGCTTGGCTTGCTGTTGACTGTGTCAAGTGGTCAGCGCACGGCAAATTGACATGGGCTGGCCTGACATAGATTGGCTAGCAAGGGATTAAGGGTGGGCTGGTGGGAGCCATTGTGCGAATCTTGGACAGGACTTTGAGTATGTCGTTGGAGCGTAAGTTGGCTCCTTGTGCATGGCGCTGCCCTTACCATCGCCCCCCTTTGACAAGGCCATTTGGTTACTTGGTAATCTGGTGATGTAATTCACAACCAACCAGTTTACATCCGGGCCTGCATCCTGCTGCCTCTGAATCCTTCATAACTAGTTCGCAATCCATCTACCAACTCATGTTGCTTGCAACCCATTGTTACCTCACCTGTGGGGTTAGCAATAGCAGCTCCAATGCAGCCAGATATTCCACCAGCAACTATCTTCTTCCACATGGGAAATGTGAACTTGTCATCGCCTTCCCCTGCAAATGTTCAACAAACACAAAGCAGCACATTACATAATCAGTGTGCCCATCTGACATGCAAGGCACAAGGAATAATACAGTGGCACTGGGGTTCAGAGGCAGGGCAAGATAGGCCGTGGCTCCTAGACATCTTGGTACACCCTGACAGAAGTAACCAATGCATATCTCTGTGTCAGTGGCAGGGGCTGTGCAGTGATCTCTCTCATAAATCTCTGTGTCAGGCTTTGGGATGTCCGCCTGTCAAATGCTGTAGATGTTCCCATGGTTGGGAGCAAAGCAACCCTGCTGTAGCTGCCGCTATAGGTGGTTCGTGTTCATTGTGGCAGGGCATAGCGGCACTACCATCCAGAGGGAGCCGCTAGAAACTTTATAGGCTGTTAGTGCTCTACCATCCCCAAGAGTAGCTTCCAATTCACATGCCATGCAGTGCCAAGTTTGCTTGAAGCAGAGCTCAAGGCCTACAAAAGCCTGGCATACCTGCAATGACGTCCTTGACTTCATCGTAAAGCCCTAGTCGGATTGCAGAGTAGCTCATCTCCCGCATGACGCTGGCCTGCCACCCACTCATGAAAGCAGCAGGGCCTTCATTACTCACAATGGTTCGCAACATCTGCAGCAAGCTGAGCTGCTGGGCTGTTCCTCTGCCAGCTCCTGAAACTGCTGCTGCTGCTGTTGCTGTAGCTCCTGCTGCTGCTTTTTGTGTGGGCACATTGGCTGTTTGAGTGCTCAGCTGAGTTTGCAGCTGCAGTCGGACTTTGAGGACGTCTACGGGATTTGTCGAGACACCTGTTGATGAAGTAAGAATGCAGCGCATCAGCACATAGGGCACAGCAGCACACACAAATACTTGGTACGGAAGGGGAGAGGTGGTTGGGATGATCTGCTTGGTACCAAATTGGTGACAACGGCTTCTTGGGATCTCTGTGGGCTACACAAATAGCGACCTACCAGCGATAGCGTTGGCCATGCCGGCATACAGGAATTTCTCCCCAGGCCATGGCTGCCGTCCATGATTCATGAGTGCTCCTTGAGCGCTTAGAACGCTTTGGACGGAGATAGCAGCTCCTAACTCCAAGAGCGTGAACCAAGCATGTCTGCTCTGCGATGATCACCCAAGGGCTTGCATTTGTCTTGTGTCGTGCAACTGCGCATCGGCCCCTGTTTCATGGCAAGCTGCACTGAAGGCCGCTGCCGTTTTGATACAAGCTGCCCTTTTTAGACCTTTGATCATGTACGATCTTTAAGTAGACGAGAATTGGGTAGCCTGAAGGGTACTTTACGGATAGGTCATGCCTCTTCCGGCGGTGTGCACTGGCTGGCGGCCCCAGAGCTTTCCGGGCAGGGCTCAATGCACCAGCATCTGGCACGGGGATCTGGCATCAGCATCTTGCATCGATTCTTCTTAACTAGAGCTTAGAATATGGGCACTTCTCACTCAAGTCGGCACCGGCGGGCACCGGTGGCAGTCACTGGTCAACGGTCCTGAAGACAATTGATGGACACTGCCTCACCTGGAACCGACAGCAGCCCCGAACACCACAATACACGAACACCGCAATACAGTGGTGCACCTATTCTAGCAAGGTGGATCGAACCCATGCAAGATCATTGATCATCCGCCTCAGCTCAAAGAGCTGCTGTTCATGTGGTTGCTGCCTTTGTATCAGAATGCCTAGACTATAGGCGCTTTGAAGCATCAGACCTTCTACCTTATGCAACTAGGAGACACTAGAGGAGCTAGGTCTGGTTGGTTATCAAATTGATACGTTTTCGTCTGACTATGATGATTATATTGATGAGTCTGGCATGGTGTATGATGCCCATGGAGCCTAGTTTGGCTCCGTTACGGGCGCCCCCTTTGTGGGGCCACTTTGTAATCTGTAATCTGTAATCATGTGCACGTGTGTAAACCCTGACAATCTCCAGCCTTAAGTTGCTTTCAAGGTTGTATCAAACACTTAATTATTGAAAGTGCATTTTAGAAGGAATATGTTATTCGGTCTCACAGCAACTAGCTCAACAAAAAGTCCAAACCCAACCCAAAACACGGCACATCCTCTGCCACTGAATACTAACAGCTCCGTTCACAAGCAGCAGCTCACCAGCTACTTCGTAAACCCAAGCTTAGAGACAGCAACAGGACCATACCCCTCCTGATAAGTCCCCTGCCCCTGCAGCACCACACCACACCCCCTTCCATGCTTCACCTCCACCTCCAGCTGCACTTCTGTCGCCCTGGTATGGCCTGGGCTAAACCGCACCTGCACCACCTGCGTCTTAGGCAGCCCTAAACCCCGCCCCTTCAGTACCCCACTGCAGGGCTCAATCTGGAAGCCCTGCCCAAAAGCTGCAGCAGAACCCTGCTCCTCTCGAGCCTTTAAAAGCACCTCACTACCAGCACCAGCAATTTGTTTCGTGGCAGTTACCGAGCTTGTACTTGGAGGATGCATCTCTGAAGCAGCAGCACTACCACTGCCCTTGACACTGCTGCTGCTAGCTATCATATCTTTAGCCGTTGTGCTCCTGCTTAACGAAGGCAGCTGCAACTGTCCCCCTCCCATGTTACCACTAGTTGACAGCCCCCCACCACTACTTCGCATGGAGCCCCCTGCTGGCTTCTGCCCCCCAAAGCTCGTGCTAGTAAGAAGTGCAACCCCCTGACCACCTAACTGCTGTTGCTGCTGCTGGCTGCGCTGTGACCTGCCGCTGGTTTGGGCTTTAACAGTAGGGTCCACAAAGGACCATTCAGCATCCACAGTGGTGGGGTTTGTGAGGGTCAGCTGCAGGGTCTTAGGTGCGTTGGGATGGACCAGGCCAAACTTAAGTGTGCTGCTGCTCAAGGTGATGCATGGGCGCTTCAGCAACACTTGCAAGGGCAGGACCTGCAGTGGTTGCAGAAGCAGGAGCCAGCAAGACACGACCATTAATTCGTTGCAAACGTATCATCAGCCTCTGGCGCCATTGTCAACACATGCAGTAAAGGATTACATGCTTTCTTTATGCCCAGCAACTGCACAAAAGCAGCAGCACAACATGCAGCAGGAGCAATAAGAGGAGAAGGTTAAACCCCTGTAGCAGGCCACTGGAAGAAGGCCACCTTTGAGTCAGTCATTAACTATCGAGCACATTGAGGCAACAGTATTTCAAACTTGTGCTAGAACTAGCACGGACAGCTACGGTAAGGTGTGCTTGCACAACCATTCTGCACATGCTCGCCCTTTTTTATGGCCCTTAACACTTAACAACCATGCTTACCTGGTCCTGTCCATTCGTGAAATGCACTTGCAGTCCACCCTCCACAGACACTTCCAGCTGCTGCTGTTGTTGCTGCTGTGCTGAGTCTGGCAAACACCTTACTAGCAAATTAACAGACTCCCCAGCAGGTAAGTAGGTACTCCCTGAGGGCATGCTGTCCGGGTAGCCCTTGGTGCCCCTGTGAGTGCACAATCACAAGGCAGAGGTGAGTATCACAAGGCATCACAAGATGATAGAAGCCAGCGATGACAACAAAGGATTAGAAAGCAGCGTTACTGGGGTCTGCAGAAAAAGCACACTGTGAGCATGGTAGCTTCAATAAAAACTCCTTTCTCAATCTGCAGGTGAAAGATTCACACTGGGCATTGCACTTCGGTCGCATATGAACGGATTTGAGCCATGCACGTGATGAGCCTGGCAGCACGGAGAATATGCATGGCTACTGCAAGGACTGGCAGCAGCACAGCAAGACATTGTGGCCAAGCTGCCCAAACTAAATGCCCCCTGGGGGATGCTGTGGTAAGGTCCTCCTAGCTATCCACATGAGTGAGTGAGTGGATGCTCGGTCTTAGCCCTACGCAGGTCAAAAGAAGAGGCCGGGTACTAGCACGCGTGATGCATTTCCCACCTACTCTGTCATTCGCATGCCTCCTTCTTCTTCCATACCTGTACAGATCCGGGTCCTGGGGAACAGATGCCTTGCACCCCTCCAGCACAAACGGCCCCTCAGCAGCTACCTGGAAGCTACAAGGGCAGCTGCTCCTGTTGCTCAGCGTCACCCATCTACTGTAACTCGGGTGACTGGCAGCTGCATAGATGCTACAGCAGTTCCAGCTGAGCTGCAGCGGGTCCGCTCTCAAGCTACAGCTTGCTACTGCTGCTGCTAAATCAACCTGCAGCTCCGGGACGGGTTGAGGGGGTGCTGCAGCGCAGGGGTGGAAGGCGCCCACCATCAGTCCCTCCACAGGCTTATCATCTTCGCCTGTGAACCACAGGGCTAGCTTCACAGGTCTGTCATCGTTGCCACTGCCGCTGCTATTTGTGGTGGTAGCGGTACTTGCTGAGGATCCGCCAATAACAGCCAGGTTACTATGAGATGTACCATCCACAGCAGTTGCCCCCGAGGCTGCATTGCTGCTGCTGCTGCCGTCCACTGCTTTACTGCCCTCATTCTGACGGGCTTCGTCCTTGCCTTTCTCATCCTGTAATGAAAGAGCACCGCCCAAAACCACGCTCTGCTGCCCTACCAGGCGCAGCTGGTGCAATCCACTTTGCATACAAGCAAACTTCACCACAAACTTCACCTTCTGGTTAGGTGCGATTGTGCAGGCCATGGGCTGGATGGTGAAGTCTTTGCAGATGCTGCTGCTGCCACAGGTAAGTGCACCAGCCTCCCCAGACCCACTACTAGTGCTGGGACCTGAGTCTCTGCAGGCAGCTAAAGCAGCAACAACCCTCTCGTCTCTTCTCACCACCTGTTGCTGTAAGGGTGACTGCTTGTCATACTTACTTAGCAGCTGCAGTAAGCTGCTCGGTCCAGACAACAGAGGCAGCGGGGTGCTGCTAGTGTTGCCACCTCTACCATCCCTCCCACTTCCATCAACACTGCTGCTGGTACTGTCATGCGGGGGCTGCTGCTGCTGCTGCGTCAATGCCGAAGCATCTCCTGTAGCTGCAGCCCCATCAAGCGCCGCCGCTGCTGCTGCAATGTTGCCACTAGCAGAAGCATATGTGCTGGTGGCTGAAGCTAGTGCTTCCACAGTGGGATCTACTTCTGTGGACTCGTCTGCTGCAGCTTCTGCTGCTGCTGCTGACATCACAGAAGAGGTTGGCTCCTCCAAGTCACTGCTTCTTATGCTCACAGCTGCTAATGGAGCTCTTGCTTCGGCAAGTGTCCACGTAAGCTTCATGGCCATGCCACCTGGACATATTACAAAATGATCGATGTGTCAGCAAGTACTGTGTTGACAGAGTAGTTCCTGCTTATTGCTCTTGCCATAAGAGTACTGTGTTGACAGAGTAATTCCTGCTTGTTTCTGTTGCCATAAGAGTACAGAGAAGTGCAGGAATGCAAACATACCAATAACACTACAGTATTATTGCATTGCTGAGAAGTAGCTGGACTCTTTCATTCAAAATATCTGTGAACTGCACAATGGCTGTTATCAAGTGTCAATGGAGGAACACATCTGATGTGGGAGCCATATTCCCGGAGAGTGGCATGCTCCCTCGCTTACACACCTTTGGCGACACTACATGTGCTGGCAACGTGCAATAAACCCTGCACCTACCTGTGTTGGTAACGTAAAACTCCCTCTCCAACTGCTCCCCTGCTGCAAGCTCGCCAAAATCCAAAGGCAGCTTGCAACAGCCCCAGGGATTACCAGTGACCCCCCTTGGCCTAATGTCCCCAACTCCCAGATTTCTGCCAATGTCCCCTACCACTTGCAGAGGGCCACAGCTTGCTGGTAAGCTCAGTAGCCCTTCCACCACTGAGCAATTCCCTCCCAGTCCCCCTCCAGTCCCAACCAAATCGCCTGTACCATTCCCAATGGCTCGTAAGCTTGCCTCATTGCTGCTGGATACTCCAGCAGTTATAGCCCTGCTGCTACTGCTGGTTGCTGACTTGTGTTGTGTCACAGGGCTCAACCAGGAGCTAGCCAGCATGGTGGAACCAGGTAGCAGCACTCTTTGCTTATGCAATTGTAGAGGCGAGCCAAGGACCCTAACACGCAGCGGGATCTGACGCACTGGCAAGTCACCAACCTGAAGCAGCAGCAGCAGCAGCAGCGCATCAGTGCATAAGCACAGGCGAGTTCTGCGCCTTGTGCTGTCAGTCCCACCCTAGGCTACGTATCTCGAGGTTACTTCCAGCGTGATTAAAAGGTGTTGAACTGGAACTATAAGCCAACAAGCCATCAGGCATGGTAGCTCTTTATGACAAAAGGTCTCTGGTTACTGCTTTCCCAGCATCTCTGGGGAAGGGGATGGTGCTGCCATTATTGGTGAAATTGCAGCTACCATACGCCAAGATGCCAAAGGATTACTACTGACTTCCTGCAAGTGGGTTTAAGAGCTGAAAACAAGCACAGTATCAGTCAAATGCCTGAGGTGGCAATGTCCTCTTCCAGGTCAAGCTCCATTTCAATGGTTTTCCTGTCATGGTAACCAATTCAGGGAAACTGAAGCACTTCATGATCAGCTCACAAACCCACCTGAACATTCAACACCCGTATGTAGTCCCCAGGCATATTGTTATGAGCCACCAGCTTGATACTCATTGTGCGCCAGGGCTTTAGCAAAGCCCCCAGCTGCTCCACCATCACTACCACCCCCTGGTGACGGTGCTGCTGCTTCTGGCTGCATTGGGTGCTGCCTCCCTGCCCTTGCAGGGCCTGCTGCGCAGCTGCTTGCCTCCTCCGCTCCATCATCATGCTGTTCCCCTGAGCAGCTCTAAAAGGTCCTGATGCTGCACCCATTGCAAACCCACCATCCATCCTGCCCCCATCGCCACCACCACCATTACCCGTGACTTTGCTACCACAGCTTACAGCAGTAGCACTACCCAAGCTGATACTTGTGATGCTAGGTGACTTCCACTGGCTGGTATCTCCTGCTACAGCATCTCTGCATCCTGCTGCACCCATTGCTGTCTCAACAGGTGCAGGTGCAGGTCCCGTAGCTGTCCTGCTATTTCCAGTCCGTACCAAACTCCCAGCAGCTGGGGGATCCACCCAAGCATCTATGTCAGCTGGCATGCTGGTCAGGTTCTTCAGCAAAACCACAGCAGCGGCATCCTGCCCTAATCCCACCCAACCAAAGTCCACGTACAGCAGTTTCTCCCCACCATGCTCCTTCCCTCTCTCCCCCTGCATCTGTCCCAGATCTTCTTTCTGCTCCTCCTGGCCACGTTGCTGCTGCTGCTGGCTGTCCTTCAGTCCCCCAATCCAACCACCAGGCCTTGCACCTACAAGCTCTTCAAAACCATCACCCACACCACTGGCAGCAGCACTTTCCCCTCCCCAATCACCCAGTACAGCAGCCGCTGACTTGGACCTACCCCCCGCAACAGCTCCTGCTAGCACCCTGCCTGATGCTCCTGCTGCCACTATGCTGCTCCTATTGCCGGCAGAATGTACACAGGAAGCGCGTTTTGCAATGCCCCCTGTCGTGGCCAAGTGCCCGGCTTCACCAGCACTCCCACCACCACCACCAGCACTACTGACAAGTGGCTGCAGCAGCAGTGGTGGCTGCGGGTCACCAGCTGCTTTGGGTTGTGGCAGAGGTTTAGCAGGATCCCATGGGAGCACCTGCCACTGTAACTGCAGCCCTTCAACCTGTGCATCTATGACCAGCCCCTTGGGCTGGGGCATGCCTTCCACAAAGACCGCAGCGATGAGGCGCACTGGGCCCTGGGCAGTCGGGTTCAGGCTGAGAACCACCTCTGTAGCCTCACCTGCACACAAGAAAGGTCAGGACAGGACCTATCGATTAGGTGTCTGAGTATTTATCGAAGCATACATGTGCCAAGTGTGCAGAGGAGTGTGTTGTGCTCGGCAGCAGCACTCCCTTTGCATAGGAGAGCAATATTCTATGTACCATGAGGCGACAATCAGAACTTTGAGCAGGAGTTCCTACACCAACATTGTCTTTCATAAGTCTTGAAAGCTCCTTGTTGGATTAAGCAGGGATGCCAGGCAACGTGAGCTGCCATTCAGTAGTTTCTCTGAGCAATGACCAAGCAGAAGTCCCAACAGACGGCAGGTGCCTGCTATCTAGCGTGCCGCAAAGGGCCCGTGCTTGCAAGAACTGTGTACTCGTGGCCTAGCGCCCTTATTGGTCGTCATCAAGCACATATAAAGAGCGGGAGAGTTTAGACTGCTGTCACATCGGACAGGCGGCCATGCATGCAATCATATGTGCTGGGCGGTTGACTTCTTTTGCATCACCTGGCATCAAGCAGCCTTCTCTTGGACTGACCTCCAGCCCAATGGCACCTAACTGCTGCTGCTGCTGCTGCTGCGGCTCCTGCTGGTTTCCATGTTGGTGGAGTGGGCTACCAGAAATCTCACTCACTGGCAGTTTCTCCTGGCGACTTTCGACCTCTAGCTTCAGATCCTGCTGCTGCTGCTGCTGCTCATCAACATACTGCTCATCTCCTGAATGCACGTTGCCTTCTTCACCAAGCTTGCAATCACACCCAACACTTGCTACATCAGCTCCCTCGTGCTCTTGTTTGCTGCCGCCCAACTGCTTCTGCTGGGGCACTTCTCGCAACTCCTGGCATTCCTCCTTCTGCTGTTGCTCTGAGTGCTGCTGCTGCTTTGGTTGCTGCTGCTGTTGGTGGCCTTGATGTCGTTGCTCCTGCCATACCCAGACGTACTTGCACGGCAGACGGCAGTTGTTGCGCAATGTCACTCTCCTCTGCTCAGGCACGCCCAGGTACACGCTTTCCAGCTGCAACCTGCAGTTTGTCGAGAGATCTCCGAATGATTATTGACTCCCCCATACACCCCTCCCTGCACATTCTCCTCATCACATACACTTTTGCAGCCCCATCCCTATTTTAGACCAGCTTGACGGCATGTCACATGTCAAGTTCTGGGACAGGGAGGATCTATACATAAGTAGAACTAGCGTGGCACGCATCCACCCTCCTATCCAGACCCTATTCATTGTCAGTCTGAAGTGCTCCTACCCTACAGTAACTGGAATGAAAGTTGTTATCTCTATGCAAGAATACATCCTTCACCAATGTGACATGCGGGCGGGACCAAAACATATGTCATCATCTCAACATCAGTATCTTTATATCACAGGACCTGCCTGGCAACTTCCTCTAAGGCAAGTGGCCTTTGTCTCACCTGCAACTACTGAGGATAACATCAGGGACCACCACAGTGACCAGCACCCGCACGTAACTACAGCAGCCTCCGCTTTTCACACATAGCAGCAGGTGATGGCTGCCAGGCTTGTCAGCAGTGCAGGTGATGCTAACTGTGCTGCAACCAGAAGGAGGAGCTGCCCCAGATCTGCAGTGTATGCCCAGTACCAAGCCAGGACCTGGCTCCTCACCGACCACAACCCCCTCCTCCCCTCCATTACCAACCTGGTGCTGCTGCTGCTGTAAGTCTTGCTGCTGCTGCTGCTGCTGTTTGCTGCCCTGTTGCTGCTTGAACAGCTTTTGTTGCTGCTGCTGCTGTAGACTGTGGCTGCCATGGCTGCCATGGCTGTACTCCATCTTCAACACCTGCTCCACTTCCCAAGCAGCCGAACAGCTCTCTGCAGCATTCCCCAGCACCAACTCCAACTCAGCCTTAGTCCCCAGCCTCATAAACCCAAAGTCCAAATCAACTTGTCTTGGTACTGCTACAGCTGCTGCCACGTCTGCTTTGACCAGCAGTAGCAGCTGCTCAGGGCTTCCATGCTGCACCCAACAAGGGAGCTGCAGCTGCAGGGGACCAGGGGTATTGGATTTAAAACTAACCTGGACCTCTAAGCTACCAAAGGCTGGTACGGTCCCATGGCTAGGGTTCAGCTGTATGGTGCTGTGGCTTTTGCTACGGCTCAGCTCTGTGGTTCTAAGGCTTTTGCTTGAGGTGCTGCTGGGAAACCCCTCGAAGCCTGCTGCACCAGCAAGTGCAATTGACCCTGGCCCCTCTAGTTGCACAGCAGCAGCACTGGACAGCGGGCCATTGAAGCTGAAGGCAGCTGCTGCAGTACTATGGTTATGAAGCTGCACGGTAACTGTGGTCAACTGCCCAGGAAGAAGTTGACCAGGGACAACCACCGCTGGTGGATCAAGCACTACCTCACAGCTGCATCCCTGCCCTTCCAGATCTAGTTCCAATGCAGGCACCCACTGCTCTTCTGCCCCGGACCCTGCAGCTGACATTCCCGTTACATCACAGCTTGCAGCTGCTGATTCTGCTGCTGCTGATCCTGGCGAGGGAATGGTGGCACTGGTGTGACTGTAAGGGTTCACCATGAACTTTGCAAGAACTTCATGATGCTGGGTGTCACCAGGTGCAAAATCCAGGGTCACTTGGAGCGACTCATGTGGGTAGATTACACCATTAGCAGGAGACACTGAGAAGCTGCTGGTAGGTTCATGGCTGCTGCTGGCATCAGTCCTACTGTTGGGGTTTGGTGCCTGGGGTTGACTTCCGGCCCCCCTTGGCGCCAGCTGCCATGCAAAAGCAAAGGGCAAAGCTGACTTGTTGTAGACCTTCAGTTCCCGGATAGCATGTGCTCCTGGTGGTACCTGTGGCAGTGTTAGCATGGAATCGTTGCAAAGGGCATAGAGCATGATTGGTATGCGGTCAGAGTGACCAGAGCAGTAAACCCTGTGGCGGTGATAGCATGGAACCATTGCGGAGGCCATGGAACATGCGAATTATAATATGTGGTCAGATTGATTAGAGCAGACAAGTGCTGCAGGAGGGAATAGGACTTATCCCTGGTCCAATTTAAGCTAGTCATAAGAGACTTGGTACGATTACAGTGAGCACTCCACAAAAGCTAACCGTCCCAGCCCATCAATAACGACCTTGTGTGCAAGTACTGACACACCAAACATAAGGTTCGAGCCAACCCAACTCCAAGTATTTATACATATTGTAATCGCCATAAGCTCTCAATCCATTACACGTGGGGCTGAGGTCTGCAGGCTCATAGCGTAAACCGTAGGCACGATCTACAACTGAATGAAGGCAAAGATAGGAGGCTTCCAATTGACCAGGTCTCCTTCCCCATCCTGTGAAGTCCTACTGACCCGGCCTCATGCTGCACACATATCCCCTTCCCTGCCTCCTCACCTCCCCAAACCACAGCGCAGACTCCAAGTCCTGCACAGTGATGCTCCTACTATCCACTTCAGTCCAGGCCACATCCACCAGAGAGCCATAGCCCCTAAGCAGGAGACGCTGCACCTGGCAGTTGTCACACACCATGACCACCTCTTCCTCCACCCACCCCGTCTCACAGGGGTTGAAGGAGACGTGGAGGCTCGCCTGATCCCCTGGCTGAACCCCAAACCTAGCAGGGGACACCCTAAACCGCCCAAGCACAAGCTCTGCATATGATGAGGCACTGCCTGTGCTGCTACAAGTTGCTGCTGTTCCTGCTGTAGCCGATGGTGGCTGTGCACTGGCACTACTCCTGCTGCTGCTGTTGGAGCTTTGCAACTGCAACTCATGCTGTGCTCTATCCCATACCCCAGCACCAGCCACCCCACCCTCCCCTGCTTCAGCAACTGCTGCAAATGGAGCAGTTGACATCAACTGGAACCGCCCCTCTCCCCCAGTGTTCACGAAATCAAACACCCTCGCAGTAGTTCCCCCCAGCACTACATGCCCAACATCTAGCACCTCTGGCAGGGTAAGTGCTGGAGGGGGCCTCCTGCCTAACACAGGCACTTGCAACTGACCCTTGGGTGTGATCAGGACTAGGGCGTCTGTGTAGTCTGCAAGGGAGTCTGGGGTGAAGCAGATGGTGGCTTCGGCTGTCATGCCAGGGGCTATGTTGTTGCCTTCATGGGGCAGCCTACGACCAGGCGGACAATCACCAGGATCAGCTGCAATAAGCTTGAAGGGAGAGAAAATATATTTCTTATTGCGATTTGATTGGTTGCATGGACTATTGTAGAAGGATAAGGTAGTTGTGATGCCGATCTGCAGATCCTGCCTGCATGCTAGTATGTCTAGGCAAAAAATCTCTGGAAGTAACCCATAACCGAGCATCTGGAGCATGCCCTACTGGGTTCCAGAATCTGCAAACACATCCCCGCTGCATCCCAAAATCCTATGGCATCTTGGGCATGGCACGTTCGAATTGTAAAAGTACTTTAGAACCTAGATGCTGCTGCGTGGCGTGGCAATGTCGCTCACCTTAGTATAGATGCCTGGAAGTATTGTGAGCTAGGTGGTAGCACCCTGAGGCTGCAGCTGATGCCAGAGATGTTCTGAAACTTCACAACCTGTGGCAGCCACAAGCAAAGGGCAATGGAGTCAGCTCATACGTTCCTACAACATGACACTAAATCGCACACTTCTGTCAATGATTAGAAGCCGACGGAATGGCATTTTCTAGCCTGTCATGGGATTGGCTGCATTGTCTAAGCCTTTACAGGATTGTTTCTGCCGCTGGATGGATGGATTGCACTGCAATCATGTGAACCAACAGGCAATGCGTTAACCAACAAGTCAAAGTGACCTCAGTGCATGAAGGGACAAGAAGCACACTGTGACGCTCAAGCAGACAGCAGACAACTGCCAGCACCATTGAAGGCAATGCACAGAGGCACTATTCTGCCACAGATGCTGCTGCTTTCAGAGTGCCAACTAAGGTGAGGAAGAACGGGCTTTCCCAAGTGGTAGCCACTGCCAGCACACAGACAGTGGGGCTGCAGACACCACATCCTCACCTGGAAGTACATCTGCCCTGGCTGATAACCACTGAAGACCACCTCTGCAGGCTCCGTGCGAATGAGCTGCTGCGCAGACACACCCAAAGCATCATCCCAACCAGTAGTGGGTCCTGCTGCTGCTGCTGCTGTTGCTGCTCCATGTGGAGGTGTCAGGAGTTTGACCGGAGGTGCCATGCCACTTGCCCCCACCCATTGGGGCTTCTTGGCCCTCATGGAGTCCAGCAGCAGAGCTGTGGTGGCAGGTGGGGGGTGACGGGGGTTGCGCTTGAAGGCCAAGCGGGCGCACATCTTCTTGATCATCCTGCCAGGTGACCGGCAATGTAGCAGCAGTCACTTTAGGCCTTCTACTCCCATAGGGACTTCTAGGGTGCTGTTGTTCAACATCTCTCTAAATTCGTCAAGCATGGCTCAGCAAACCATCTTCTAGTGCAGAAGCTCTGCGTCACTGGCTGAAGCAATTGGGTGCCATTGGAAGGACGTGTTGCCAAGACCAGTCTAGCCCTAACAAACAAATGCATCTCCCCTCACAAGGCTGGTACCTGCTCTGGCGCATTTCCAGAGCATGCCCCTTGTCTTGTCAATACCATCATGGCTCCTTTGCTACTGCTGTTCCAACCATTCAATTGCCAGTATGGTGAGCTGCTCACCTCTGCTCTGCGTCCAGCTGCTCAGCAGGCATCTTCAGAGCCATGGCCCTGTGCTTCTCCTCCACCAGCCTGACTTTCTCCTGTATTTCTTCAGGGGTAAGCTCAGACCATGGTTTAGTCAGCCGCTGCCGAGATGGGCTTGTTTTGGGGCTGCTGCTGGCATCTCTGCTGCTGCATTCCATGGTCGTTGCTGCCCGGCTGCTGCTCTTGATGGCGGTTGCTGCCTTGCTGCTCTGATGTAACGTAAGCTGCCGAGTTGCATTGATGGCACTGCGCACCTGCAGAACAAAGTGCAGCACGATCTCAGTGGAGATGTGACTAATGTAGCCTGCTGGTGCTAATGACTGCTGCTGCTGTTTACAGCTTCCTGCTGCTCGTTCCCTTACTGCTGCCCCAGGCATTGATTTATCTGCTGCTGCTGTTGCTGCGCCCGTTGCCCTGGCTGCTGCACCCGTTGCCTGCTGCTGCCGCTGTTGTTGCTACTGCTGGTTCTCCTTTGGCCGCTCCTGCTACTTATTAAAAAGAGTGAGTCTCCTATCTTACATGGCAAGAGAACAACAACTTGCAACACGACTTGCTTATGCAGCATTTCAAGCAACACGTAAACTAGCAATACCACAGCTAAATCGAATACATCAGGCGTCACATGCCTAACCTTGTAGTTAGTGGTGGTCTGCAAATGGTGCGGCTCCAGCTTGCTGTCATTGTAGTCAAACACCACAGGAGGTTCCAGTACTTCCTTCCTGTACTGCAACTGCTGTGACTTAAAGATAGCTGCTGGGTCAAGGAGGCCCAAGGGTTGGCTTTGGAATGGCTTGGCACCTTGGAACATGGAGGGCTTGGAAGGAAGCCCTGACTGGCGCCATGCTGCCGTGAACTCTGCAACAACCGTGCACTCTAATTAGCCATCAATTCTGTGACAGTGTTTGCTGTGCTGCAAGGGTGCATTGTGGGAGCAACTCAATCAGCCTGCTTGAACTCTCGCAGCTCGCACACCATTACACCAACTGAATTGCATCATTGGGTGGTATACTAGGAGCATAGCTGTGGTGCATCGCCAGCTGTGGTGTCTGGTCCCAACTACAAAAGCTGAGATTGCGCATCAGCTGCAGCTGTCCAGAATTGTTCGCGACCCTTCACCTTTGTCAGCATCAGCGTACAATCGGGCATCATCAGCTTCCCTGGATGCAAAATTGTCCTTGATCGCTTGCTGTAACTGCTTTGCATGCTGCGACTGGCTGTCGAACTGCAACAGTGAGCTGTAAGTGAGCTGATCAGGTAGGAGCAAACATGGTCATGCTGCTGACGTACGCACTTTCTGTACCACTGATTGGATCAAGTCAGCATATTGTGATCTCGGCTGTGTGGCTCCCGATCCTCCGGCCTCAGCTGACTCCCCTTCTGGCACATTTGCTGGCTGGAGCGCCTGATTGGCTCCAGCACACACATCTTGGAGTACTGCCGCGAGCTGCTGGTAAGGTCTATCCATATTCTGACTGGCAGTTCAAATTATTGACTTGCAACGTCTTTTGCTGTCTTTTATTCCGCGATACCATTGCGGAGTGCGCACAGTTGTTTCTCGCAAACCTGACATGTGCTCGCACGGAGTTACACCTCCCTCTCACTGCCGATATGCAGCAAGGGTACTTATGATAGCAGATGATAACAACTATTATCAAGCCGCCTGCGGTCTGCACTTTGAGGACAAGCAAACACGAGCAGGCTGGCTTTGAACACTTTGACCTGGCTTTGAACCCTTGCAGTACAGTCCACGTCGATCACAAGTGCAATCTTACCCGTGGGGGGCGTTCCACGGGCTTGCACATGCCCTTTAATCTTAATACAACCATTTGTTTAGCTCCATTGTACGTTCCTGACCCGTGAGTGTGCAGCGGGGCCCTGCATGTTGTGTAGCGGTAGGGCGTGGGCAAGACCGCCTGGCGTTGGCATCATGTGTGGTTGGTTGCAACCAGCAACATGGCGCACATTCACCCAGGAAGTACTGTTAGCTGCAAGGGGCTTGGCGTCTCTGGCTGGTACGTCGTTCATTCTGGCCATGACGCAAGGTAGCTGCTCAGCCACAAGTACTTACCCAAGTACCCACAGCAACGCAGAGCTCTCGAGACGTCACAGCGTCCTACAAGGCGCTTGTGAAGGCTGGTACCCTCAAGGAAGACCCTCAGCAGCAGGCCGTGGTGCAACACCTGGACCTCTTACTGAGCCAGCTGTCAGAGTATAGCACAGCTATCCGGCGGTACAAGGAGGAACTGCATGGGTTTGAGGTGCGTTTGTCCAGCTCACGAGCTTTAGTATCTCTCAATGGCCGGTCCATGCGCACCTTGTCTGCAGCCTTTGCTCCTTGTTTTGCTCCATGCTTGCTTGTCACGGGCAGGGATCACTCTGTGTTCATGCAGAGCGTCCAACAAGTTTATAGCGTATGCACAATCCGGGACGCACCTCGTTACATGTTTCCCAACAGTAGAACCACCCTTTGCTGCAGGTCAGGAGGCAAGCACGATTAGAGGAGCTGGTGCAGCAGCAGCTAGATAAGCAGAATGAACAGCAAAAGTTTGTTCCATCACCACCCAACACCCGCAGTAGCAGCACCAGTAGCAGCAACCCTGGCTGGACCTCATGGCTGAAAGACAAGCTACAACTACAACAAGCCCCCAAAACCCGAGCACCAGCAGGAGCAGCGGCGGCAGTACCACCCACCCCGGAGCAGCAATACAAGCTTGCAGTAGCACGCTGCCGCCCACAGGTAAGCAAGGAGCTGGGCCCAGGACCAAAACCTCCACCAGCACCTTTAGGTGTCTACATCCATGGCAGCGTGGGCAGTGGGAAGACCATGCTGATGGACTTGTTCTATGGAGCAGCCCAGAAGGAATGTGGCCTGGACCACAGCAGGAGGTAAGCAGCTCTGGCTTAATAAATAACGAGATTTGACTGCATACAGAACTTGTATAACCATAGCCATCAGCCAGCAAGCGATCTTATGGGGGTCGTTACTAAATCTTTATCAAACATTATGTCCTCATGAGCCTGCATGTTCTAACATCAGTTTCCAGAGCACCAGGTGTGTTTGGCATGTGTTCATGCTTTTGAAAGCAGTTTACAATATGAAGGCCAGAAGGCGATGTATGCTACTGGTCATAGTCGATCCATCCAGTCTCCATAGTCGATTCCGGAAAAGTCGTGTTGCCAGCACCACCACCACTGCAAGCTGCGCAGGGTCTTTTAACTGTTCCAGGGAGTAGCTGGATACTCCTAAACATATGCTCAACAGAATGCTTTCTGCTGCTTACCGTCTGCAGGATGCACTTCAATGCAGCCATGCTGGAGATGCACAGCCGCCTGCACTTGCAAGACGTCAAACAAAAGCAGCAAAGGCAAGACGCAGCAGACCAGCTGGACACAGCTGCTCAACAACGGCTAGGAGTAAAAGCAGGCCGCACCACAAGCAGCACCCCCAGTAGCAGCAGCAGCGTCCATGCAATAGCAGAACATCATGACTGGGAAGCAGATCATGAAACAGCAGCTACTGCTGCAAGTGATTCTGATGAGGAAGGAGATGGCAAGGACACAGCAGCAGGAACAGCAGCAGCTGAGGGTGGTGAAGTACTGGGTGGGAGGAAGGCGATCGCCAAGTGGTTTGATTCTGGAGTCCTGAGGCAGAAGGAGGCTAAAGCAGCTGTGCTTGCTATACGGAAGCATTTGAGGTGAGGCAATGCTGTTAGCATCTACACAGTGTGAGTGGTGGATGCAACTGCTTTTTTCAATTCCATCATAACAGGACCCTGCTTCTCTCCTCCGCACTCCCCTGCTTTGATTACTTAACCTCCTGATAGATGCTGTTCTGATGGCAAGTGGGCAAAACAGGCATTTCGCTGTTGCTTTCCCAAATATGGATGTGTATGGTTGTCTTGCATGTGGCCTTTGAACCTCTGCCATGTGCATCTTCCCTTTTGGCGCCCAGGTTCTGCCAAGTGCTTCGACCAGCTGCTTGTATACTTTACCCTCAATAGGTTGCTCTATCACACCCAGAGGGCAACTGAGGCAAGACATGCACTTCCATGCAGTTGTTCTTGCAGATCACTCTGAGAGCATGTGTGCAGGGTTATCTAGTTTCTCCCAGCATACTCTTGTTCAGCTCCCAGGCAATTGCAGTACCGTTGTTTTTCTGGACACTTCTGCTGAAAGCTTGGATAGTCAGACAGCTCACACCCCAAAACATGAGAACCGTTGCTGGCCCAGGGCAAGACTGCAGAAATGCTCTGGCAGCTCGATTAAGAGGTATTTTATCCTTTCCTTGCGTTTTTGTTCTGCCAGGGCTGCTCGTCTTGGTCACATCCCCAGCGGCAAGTTAGCAGCAGCCAATGCCTCTGTTATGAGAGCAGCAGCACGCAGCTTCATACGAGGGACCGCAGCTGACCCTTCCTCTGGCTGGGGGGCTGCTAGGGGACATGTGGCGGCAGTCCTGTGCTTCGACGAAGTGCAGGTAGGTCTTATGCTGTCATCCAGGCTGTTGACATCAGCTTTGATTATACCTGCTGTATCACTGGGTTGATACCATCCCCATCAGAGTTATACTTCAACGCAATGTTGATTGGTTTTGCGTCTGACTGGGCTTTGTTTCTGTATGGCCAATGTTGTATAATCTCTGCAAAATGTCAGTGTATTTGGTCCCATCGCGCACCCACCTCACCTTGTGCTTGTTGAGAGACTTCTGTTAGGTAGTGCTTTTTGTAAGGAGGTGCTGATTCTGGCACTGAACATAGTACAGCTACAAGCCCCATTCTGTTCTACTTATGAAAGCAGCAGATAAGCTACTAATCAAAGGAGCAGATAAGCCATTAATCAAAGCTACTAATTAAAGCAGCAGATAAGCTACTAATCAAAGCTACTAATCAAAGCAGCAGATAAGCTACTAATCAAAGCTCCTAATCAAAGCAGCAGATAAGGTACACGTATATGTTCCTGATGCAGCCCCTGGGTCTGTTGCTGCTCCTACTGGTTATGCAGGTACCTGATGTGTTCACAGCAGCTGCCCTCAAGGCCTTGTTTGAATCCCTTGCTGCTGAGGGGTGTGTGGTGGTGGTCACAAGCAACAGACCCCCATGGGAGCTCCCTAGGCATGGGCTGCATGAGGACATGTTTCAGCACTTTATCAATCAGTAAGTTGGGGTGTCATGTGTGGAGTAAGGAGCAAGCTTGGAGATGGTCTAGGGTGTGAAGCTAGGGTTGTAAAGGACGATTATATGCAAGAGCTAAACATAATACCACAGGCGATAGCGAGACCGAAATGTTGCACCCGAATGCCGCTCCCAAAAGTTGCCAGCTGGCCAAGCCTCCAACACCACGTAATCGCCACTCAAAAGCAGTCTCGGAACTCTACGAATTACCTTGTCCACCATACTAAACACAAAATGCAATGCTAAGTTATTGAGGCAGAGGGTTGTGTTTGGATCGCGTTGGTGTAGTGGGTGCAGCCACCTTAGCTGGCACACAGGTTGGCCTCGAACGCTGGGACCCCAATGGAAAGAAAGAGAAGGTATAGGGATGGGCCTGCCAGATATCCTCTGTTCCAGCCATGCGGCTACCCGTTTGCCGGGCTGGCTGAGCTCTGGCTTCACAACATGTCTAGCTTCTGCAACGCTTTTGGATGACCAAACAATTTTTTTGTTGGACACTTCTTTGAATTCAAGCTGCACGAGGGCTTGACATCCTGCCCCTTGCCTTGATTACCTGCTGACACAGATCTCTTACCATTTAGTCGACTCTGTCTTGCTGCAAAAGGTGAAATGGGCCCTGCTGGCCTTGTTTATGAGTCTGTCCCTATACATGTCTCATATATGGAAAGGGTCTCTCGGCACCTCATGCTGGAGAATGCTCTCTGTAGCTGGCTGCATGTGAGCTCTTTGTGTGAGTTTACTCATACCAGCATGTTTTGTTCTTATGACGTTGCACAGGTTGGTAAAGAGTAGCCAGGTGCTGGAGCTTGCGGCTGGAACAGATTACAGAAGGGTCATGGCCGATGACGCAGAAGCGCAGCAACTGGAAGTGCCCTTTGGTTCAGTCCTAAACCGAAGTCCCACAAACAGCAGCAGTGGCATCAGCAGCAGCAGTAGCTCCAGTGACCTCCACAGTACTGGCAGTAGCAGTGAGAGCAGTAGCAGTAGGAGCGGAAGCCTGTATGGGGGCGAGGAGCAGCAGCGGGCAGGTCCTCCAAGTAGCTCAGCAGCGCTGACAGGAGGCCGGCTGTATTATTGGCCTTTGACCTCTGACTCTGATGCTGCCTTGGAACAGAAGTGGCAGGAATGGGTGTCTAGTGTGAAGGGTGACCTGAGGTTTAATCCATCATTAGGAGCAGCAGCAGCAGCTGTAGGAGAGGGACATGTGGGCACGGTGGCTCCAACAGCAGCTGCAGGGGCAGCAGCTGGACGAAGCCCAGTTGGAGCTGGTGCTGATGATAGTGTTGAGGAGCATAAGGAGATGCTGCCTGTGTTGTTTGGGCGACAGTTGGAAGTCAACAGAGCAGCAGGGGGTGCAGCTTGGTTTGACTTTGGTCAACTTTGTAACCAACCTTTGGGGGCAGCTGACTACATGGCCATCAGCCATAAGTACCACACAGTGATTCTGTCAGGTGGGCTTGCAGAAACTTATGCTTTGATCCCTTTGTTATTGTAGCTTCACATTTGCCTTCTTAATTTTGAACCTTCAAAAAGGATACTTTCTAGGGACATGTGTCCGTGCAGGTTTAGGGCAACAGGGCGTGTGTCTGAAATAAGTTGCACCTTCCTGAAGGTTATGCGGCTGCACTGTCTGCTTAAATAATATTATCAATGATTACTGCGCATCACAAGGGTTTATGAGTCAAGGTACTGACTCCCCACCGGCCCTACATAAGCCAATAGCCCTGCCGTGCACTTAACTCTGCTTAGAATTCACATGGGGACATATGCGCATTGAAGCACATGCCGGCATGCACATGGGAGCAGAAGCTCTTATACACAGGGGAGCTATACACACGCCTAGACTGCTGCTAATTTGTTCTCCTGCAGGTATCCCTGCCATGAGCATGAATGTAAGAGACCAAGCCAGGCGCTTCATCACCCTCGTTGATGAGCTTTACAATGCACGCTGCTTGCTCATATGCAGCGCTGCCTGCCCCCCTGACCAGCTCTTTGCCGCTGCTGATGGCAAAGAGGAGCCAATCATTGATTTGGAGGGCTTGCAGTTTGAGACAGCCGTGGAAGGTAAGCAGCTGGATCATGCAACATTGCAGTCCCTCTGCCTGGTAATGCTGTGTAAACCTGGAATTGACCGGGTTAGCAAAGCTGCTTACTGCACGTGGTACTGCTGTTGGCAACCATGGATCAGAGGTTGGCTATTATGGTTGGCATCTGGACCTACTACTGTGCGGTGAATGATATTACGTCGTCTATCTTCCACCGAAGGTGTTGCTAGTGCTATGCTCGCTGGCGTGCATTCCTATAAGGCTTGCACTCAAGGCATTCTGCGCAACTCGTTAGCTGCCTTCACTCATGGAGGACTTTGATATGCTCAGCAAATCTTTGTTCAGACGTAGAATTTAGGATCGCTTGCATATGGTGAGGAGCATGGTTGCTGTCCTTGTTTGCAGGCAGCAGGCTTCGGAGGAATCTAATGGTACATGGTGGGGTGGCCCCTGTGGCTGCTACAAATGAAGCAGCACAAGCAGTAGCAGCAAGCTTGGGAGGCATGGAAGAGAAATTTGCGTTTGCCAGGGCAGTTTCACGGTTGTATGAGATGCAATCGCCACTGTACAGAGCCGCACGGAGCAGAAGCAGCTGCCTGCTGGGGAAAGCAGGCATGTGCTGAACCAGAGTGTAGTGTCGAGCATTGGGTCGCTGCATGTGGGGGAGTCACCCTAGTCCCGTATTCCCAGGCAGTACACCAGGCAATGAGTGTCCTGTCATTTCCACCCAGGGACGTTCGGTTAGGGTCGATAGACTCAGTCATTGCTGCGGAGAGAAATAATTTGATCATATTGACCGTACTAGTGACCGTTACGTTGTACCTTGCATGTTTTTTGGTGAGTTGGGACGTATGACTCCTCACACTCAATTCTTGGTGACCGACGGAAGGCGTCTCCCCTCTTCTCTCCCACTTGAAATGTATACCTTACTGTACTGCTTGCAGCCCGGTAATATGGGGCGGGTGGACGTCTTTCTCCCATGTTACTCGACTGGTAACGGACTGCAGTCATGCCGTGACACCAACCCATTTTAAGCGGGCACACACTGGCACGGCGCGCGGACATGGCATGCCCAAACGGGTCCGGGCACCCGTTACTCTCGAGCCGCGCTGCGATTCAATTGAGGGTCGATGCAAACCTGCTAACTATTTGAAGCCATTAAAGACTCGTGGGGTGTCGGATCCCTGTCCGACGTGTCGACACTGCAGCTTGTGAAGAATTTGTGAAGGGCATGTGATGTGATGGTACTGTGGGCCAGGCGCTTGTGACCACATACAACAAGATGTATTTGCACCAGCACCTGTACCATTAATAATGCCGTAATTACATAGACTCAAATACCTTCACTCATGTACCATTAACGGTGGGAACCGACAATACGGGAGTCCCAGCTCGTCTAGGGAAGGGAAGTTGGCCCCTCTTGGCCGAGCTTCTCTGTGATCACAATTATAGAAGGTATTCTTTCACTTTACAACCCACAGAAGCCATTACATGCCGCGTGCTTATCGCTTTTGCTAAGCAGGATCAGGAATGCCAAAGGTTCTGCCCACACCAGACATACCAGTGGGTACGTCCTTGGCACTAGATAGGTGCAACTAACGCAAACTTATAGCCCGAATTCTTCCACCTCAACATACGAGGGAAATCACCTCTCTGCAATGCTGCTCAATTACGTACACAATTAGGGACTGCAACCAGCGTGCTTAACCAAGCGCCAGGGACGCTACGGCACTCACAACAATGACGGCGCTGGCCCCAAAAACCTTCCCAAAATTGTCAACCAGCCACGTTTATTGCATATACATGGGGTGAAGTCCACCAAACTTGGATGGCAGTGCAGGCTACGTCTCAGCTTGCTGTCCTTCAAAACCACCCATCAAATCATGATAAGCCATCATGATAAGCCATCCCTAAACCCTAAATACTGCCTTCTGCTGCAGCACAACAGGAGAAAGGTGATCAAGATGCAACGGTGCTGGTCTCTGCACCACAAATGATTGCATCTGCTGTCTAATCGTCATGGCCCCCCTTCATGATTGCAAAATCCCTTCCCATGCATGCACTCCCACTTGATTGCTACCCCACCCCCCGTCCACACACATTCCCCCAAGCACTGAAACCTTCCCAACGCGCCTAGACAGTAATGGCCACATGAATGGCCACCAATGTCTCCAGGATTCAATTAAGATTACAAACTGGAGCTTGTCAGAAAGCCCGCCCAACCTTCTGCTCCCTAGGCAGATGATCCTGAATCTGATCCAACAGCAATAAGTGACTCATCACTGACCCCTTGCCATTCATCGCAAACAAGGACAGATCAAAAGTAAGGATTATCAACATCACATTCCTCACATCTACGGTGGTCCATGCATTAAATACAAACTAAGCCAAGTGATAGCTAGGCTCCTGATCATCTAGGAGACATCTCATAGGTTTGGGGTGGTGGCCACGACTTCAGGTATATACTCTTAACTTTGTACATGCGCTATGCCCGTCTGTTACGAACCCTGTCTTTCGCGCTTCGGTTGCACCCCTGTTTTTTGCCTGTACAACCTTCAAGGCTCCTGATGTGGAAACTCTTTCACTTTCCTTGCATTGACTTTCATCAACCTGACAGCCTTACAAAACACCGAACTTTCTGAGAAGCATGCTCTCGTATTTTTCCCCCGTGGCTGTGTACGCAGGACAACACATGAGATGTGGTTTATCATCTACCACTGTTTGGGAATACTTGAGAACAGATATGGTGTTGCTTTGGAAGAACTGGGCAAAATCACCTCCCTATTTCAATAGCAAATTGATGTGCCCCTCTACCCGTTCTCATCAGCTGCTTTGCATATGCAAATGGCATAACTGCTGTGTGTCTAATTCTGGCATGCCCTGAGGGTAACCAGCATCCAACCCCTCCTGAGGGATAGCCCCTGTCATGAACCAACGATAGCAGGAGACACAATAATGTTCATGGGGGCCTTCTTTACAAAGTCAACAAACCAAAGTGACTAGTTTCAATCCACAACTTGTCAACTCCTTTCGATCCTCCATTGGTTTGTCAGATATACTTGGGAAAACCTGCAGACTGGCAGGATTGCAGATGCCAACATTACAATGCTGTATGCTTTCTCACCACAGCTACTGCTGCCGGCAAACAGGGCCCTAAGAGCAAGCCATCCATGGACAAAGAAAAAGTGGCTCAATCACTGCCAGGGGGCACATCAGCACTGGTCTTACATTGGCAAACCCATCGGCACGCGTCTGGTGCCACAATTCACCACAGGGGTGACAAAGCCACTAACACAAATAGAACCAGGAAAAACTGAACATCATGCACAATGCAATGACATCCATTACAACACCATCGCCATATATGATTCGAAACGAGCATAACAATTCCTATAGGGCCTGAAATGACCCACCCACGCACTTGGAGCTGCAGACCCTATTGGAGCTGCTCCACCCTGCCGTGCATCCGCAAGCAGAACTCACCCTCAAGCACATACCCCTGCTTCTGCAGCGCCCCGACCAGTGCTTCCCAGTTGAAGGCTCGGGTCCGCCCCGGACGACCCTCTGTAAGCCCCTCTGCAGCCAAGTCCTCCCCTGCTCTGGCAATGCCTGTGCCCCCAACCTGCACTGTGGCCTCACCCATAGCCTCATCCATTTGAGGTCCTTCTTTGCCCTTGAACCCCACCTCCCCTGCCATCCATGTCATACCACCAGCGGGATAACAAGGCGAGGAGCAGAACACCACCCCCACCTGCACATGCACTTTATCCCTGATAGAATGGTCTGCCTGGAGGATGAGCCCAAGTGCTAGCTCTCGGCCCTTCCACACCTTGCGGCCCCTCTGCTGCACTAGCTGAAGCAAACCCCCATCACAGCCTATCACAGCCTCCTCCAGCTCCCTCAGAGGCAGATCCCACACCAGATCTATGCCATCCACCGCTGAGTCGTCACGAGGACCAAGGCCCCAAGCAGGATTGCGCTTGATGTAATCCGGGCAATTCGTGCTGTGCCAGCCGTTTGGATCCCTGCTGAAGATGTACCAATTGCGGTTGCACGCAGCACTCGCCATGAGCAGCTCCTCTGGGCTGAACACATCGTACTGCCTGATCCAGCTGCTGCTAGAGCATACGATGGTGCTGAGATAGGTGGCAGTACACTGAGGCAGCCGCAGTACTGCTGCAAGCTTCCTGATCTGATCTCCGGTGGTTTCGGAGTGGACTCTGAGCCACCGCACAATGGTGTAGTACACTATGTCTTCTGAGCTCACACGGACGTTTTGCTGTGTGAATAGATACACGAAAACACTAAAGGGCATTGACAGCAAGCGCTCGTGCTGCTGCCGGCTGTTATCAATGAACTGGTTGATATCTGTGGCCCGCAGAGCAACATCATCATCATCAGCAGCATTAGCAGCATCAGCAGCATTGACTGTACCGACGGCAGCACCGGCCCTAGGTGTCGCCTGACCAGCCGTAATGGTAGCGGCGAGCCTAGAGCTGCGCCTAGCACCGCTGCCATCATTAGGAGGAGCAGCAGCAGCAGCACCACTCCCAGCACCAGCAGCAGCAACAACAGCCCCACTGCGGCTGCGGCTGCTACCAATACCAGCAGCCGCAGCAGCAGCATCGGAATCCTCCAAAGCCGCACCCGGCCACACATCCTCTAAGTCCCACAGTACATCAGCCAGACCCAGCGCCTTGAACGCGAGTGACTTCAGCTGCTTATGGAAAGCTAAGCGCTCGCAACTGCCAGGCAGGTCAAACACAGCCATGGCAACCTCTGCCTCCAGCATATCCCCACACGCAACCAGTGCCTTCATTGTTGCATGCACAACCCCAAACACCCCATAGCTCTCTGCAAGGCGGAGGAGCTGCAGTTGCTGCTGTTGTGTTAGGCTGGTGAGGTCTGGTTCCGGAAAATAGAGGGCCTTGATGAGGGCTTTGCCAATGGACAGCTGCCCACGAGGTACTAGTAGGTCTATCTCTGAACTACGGCTATTTCCGTTGCTGCTGCTGCTGCCTGGGGCCAGACTACAGGACCAGTTCTGGAGCTGCAGCAGCAACGGGGAAACAGCATATATGGAAGACAATGAGAAACAGGCGCCGAGGCAAGGCAGCGTGAAACAACAACACAGTTGTTGGTTTGACTGCATTGCTTGTGATCCAACCATCAGTGTACAGGCCATTGCCAGATTTTGAGGGTAACACTGCGGGGGCTTTCTGCACAAAGCTAAGTGTCTGGACCACAACGCATCAATGAACAGCAAACACACCTGTCAAGAGGTTCACAATACCATCATTGACCTGACAATGAACATGACAAGAAATCGTCTCCAACAGAGGGCGGTCAACGCATCGAGAGATTGAGGAAAAGACTGCATGCAAGACAAGGGAAAGAGGCTACAGAAACAGATCCTGGCTGGGTCTCCAGGGTGAGATTGTGGGAAGGGTTCCTGGATGCATATATTCACATCTCCTGTTTAAAGACTGTTTAGATCTCACAGTGAAAAGATGGGTAGTGGCACATTGTACACACATGCCCCTTCTGGCAAAGGAAATGCTGGTTTCCGGCCGACATGCGCACCTTTGTCTTGAAGAAGTCGCTCGAGACCCATAGTACAGTGCTGTTGGCCGGTATTTTGACGAAGGAAGGTCGCTCTGGAGGCGTTTCCAAGCGCGGTTTCTTGGTTAGTTGTTGCGATGTAGGGGCCAGCCTTCTCCTCTTTGATAATGACCTCAAGGTTGTTGTGAATGTCTTTATCATACAGTTCTGAGCGGTCATGGTTCGGGATAACTTCATCTGAATTTCTCGTAAATTGCCCTGCTTGCTCTTCTAAGGTCGGTATTGGGAGCCTGTATTGTTGCAGGGGTGGTGCTCGATTCCATGGAGCGGGTCTGCCCGTTCCTTTCTTTGCAGTCTGGAGACAAAGTGGTGCTCACTATTAGACTCTTCTACTATCTTGTGTGAGCATGTGCACAGTGTACCTGAAAGTGCGATGTTTCGGGCAGAAGAGAGGCCTCACCTGCATCGTTTGTCCCATGGCACTGGAAGGGGAGCGGTGTCAGCGCTCAGCTTCACACTACAATTAACCTCAACGTATGGCTATCGCAAGCTTTCTGTTACCAGGGAGAGGCTAGCCCTGTTGGGAGAATGCCAGAGTTTAGGAGGTAGCCGGTAGCGGTTGGCCACGGATCAAAACACAAAATCGACTGTTTCATCTGAAATGCTTATGTAAATGTAACAGTAAAGCATAGTAAATATGCATTTGAGCACCTCCTCGTACTTATGAACAGTTATAGCGTATTTGGCAGCAAGTCACCACCTGCCCTCTAAGGCCGTGGTCACACTGGCGCGCCTTGCTGGACGTTCACGGTACAAATTTCATCTGCACCTTTTAACTCTTTTAAGCATTCCAAGCCACCTGACATGTAGACTGTAACTCCTAGTGGTCCCTTCTAGATATCGAATGCGAGCCAAGCCATCCTTGGCCTCCTATAGCTCTCAGACTCGGGCGCATTGCTGAAATAGTCACACGTGGAAGTTGAGCGTGTCTCAGGGTCAGGAGCCCGGCCCCACAGCTTTCACAAGGTCGCCCGAATCCATAGCCTTCTTAATACCATGCAAAGCAAAGAGCCACCGCAAGTGAGATGCAGCCTGCTGTCGGCTTGCCAAAGCTGCTCCCATTCACATGACTTTACTGTCATCTCCCATGCTCTATGTCCCTTACCCAAAACAAAGCCTTCCATACCACCAACCAGGAGACCACCTATAAGATTTCGACCAACTCCTCATCAGACTAATTCTACCAGAGTACACTCAAATTATAATGTGAGATCCAAACATTGACCATCCGGTAGAAGGACGGCAAGGTCAGGCAAGCCCACCACATCTGTATGCCACCACAGCTCAGTTGCTCAGTGATTCTCCACATCTGAATGAGAGTATATTTTTGGCATAACTCGTATACAAAGATCTGGTATATATGCTGTTGCGTTGCTGTTTGTTTGTAACCCCAAAAGAACCCAAAAAACCTGCAAGACCGAGCAGCACTGGGCATGTTGGACCCACATACTGTAGCCCCAGAGCTCCATGATTTCCATTTACCACCCGACCAGTGGGTGCGACACCTGCTTTTGGCCAGTTGTTACCGTTCTATGTTCCCAAGCATAGGCAAGTGACGAAGGAGTGACAGAAGTGACACCGGTAGAACGCCAGAATGCGACTTTCAGACGCTGCAGCCCGCATGGAGTTGTCAGACTGTGCGCACAGGTGGTGTATGCGTGTAGCAATGTCTTCCAACTCCAAAGCGGCGTCCAAAGGGCCAGCCCTTGCTACCAAGCCTCGCCGATGGTTCAGAAGCCAGTTTCAGCGGCAAATCGATAACCATGCTGTGATAGCCACTTCAGGTACTGCAATCGCGTCCAGAGCGCCTTTGTAAGCCTTCTCCACAAACTAACAACGAGCTTTTTTCGATTGCCCTCATAAAACTACCGAGTGTGCCTGTGCCCTCCGGTGGCTGCCGTTCACTCGGGTCCAAGTTATAATACGTATGCTGGACTCCGTGTTCATTTGACACGATTCGCACTATGTTCTCCATATGCTGGAATACATGGTGTTCCTTGCCTTAATCATTGTTTACATGCTCGCCCGAGGGTCGTGAGCGATGACCAAGCTCAGGATATACTCCTACCTGCAGCTGCAGGCAGCGAGCGGGGCATGTGCCAAACAAGTATTGCAGCCGAATGTGCAATACACTAGATTCTGCAGCATTGCTGGAGGTTGCCTGCAAGGTTTCTGCTTGCACTATCATGCACACAGCTCGACAGCAGATCGGCAGCGTTAACACTCACATGCGGATGCCTTGCCTGGATAATGTGCAGATGCATTCTTCCGCTTAGACAGCCAGATAGAGCATGTCAGACAGGCAAAAGCTGCACGACCTGGCCAGCTTTTAAGGCGGTGGACTCGTTGCCATCCATCACTGTATGTAGGCAGTCCAGGCATTGAGGGGTTTCATGAATCCTTCACTGTCATTGGTTCTCAGATCATGTCATAGCCTTTTGGCATGGACACGCATGCATTGTTGGAGAATTGCTTGCTGCAGTACTCGTTGCCGGCTTCCCTGTTGCCAAAAATGCCAGAAACTGTACAACCTACACACAGCATGCACTTGAATCTGCTCTCCAAGCATCCACACTGCCGATGCGCATTACTTTACACCAACAGTAAGAACGGCTACACCAAATGGTTGTCATTTCTAAACCTTCGTCACGAAGATCTGGAGATCACAAACAACTAGCTAAAAGCAGGTGCCACACCCAAGAATTCCCACATGCCAACTGCAGCCATCACCACTCGCCTCGTCCACTTACCATATGCAGGAAGGGATACGGCCCTCCCCCCTTAACATATGGCATATTGGCTGTGCCATATGGAGGACAGCAGATGGCCCCCATTAGTACCTCCAATAGAACTCAACATATGCAGGAAATATGGCATAACTTCGTCCCTTTTGTAGCGTATATTTCTCTCCATTTATCCCCTCATATCCTTTTCAAACTTGTCCAACCGCTGCACCCTCTTCAGACCTGCCAAGACCAAACCCCCAAACACACTCGACAACCCCACGCACAAAGTAGCCGGTCCCTCCAAATCCCCATGCAGCGCAAACTGCACCCCAACATTCAATAACCCCACAGCTGCAATCGTGTTCAAAGTGGCAAGTTGCAGAATACCAGATCTCCGAGCTGCCCGTTCGCCTTCCAGTACCCGTACCCTCAGTTTGATATCCCCTGCCTCTAGCTGTGTTAAGGTGCTGTCAATGCGGCCAATGCGGGTGGGCATGGCTGCAGCTGCTTGGGTCACCTGCAGGGAGCACAGTCACAGCATGTTTCATTTCATTTCACTCAACATACCAGCAGCAGACAACTTACAACCTCTCTTAGCCCTCCTGGGGTCTCAGGGCAGAATCTCTCATAAGCCACACGATCGGTTCAACCTGGATCATTCATGTGTCAATGGCAACTCCAATGTTCTGTGTCTCTAATCCCAGTGTGCAGTGTAGCTAGACACCCATTCTGATTTTTTTCATATGCTTTGTTCCATTTGTTTTTCCATGAAAGCAGTCTTGGCGCCGACCCCAGACTTTCTGCCAAACCTGCCTATCTGGCTTGATTTGACCGTGGCGACTCTTATTTCTATGCTGGACAAACCGTTTTCTGTTCCACCTTGCTAATTAATCAACAGCTTTATGGCACCTTTCTATGGCATATCACGGAATGTAACTATGTATGTATGCTTTCCTCGCTGGCACTCTCCTTCCAGCATCCACCAGTAATGCTTCACCCACTTCCACATCTCCCATCCTTTGCCACCGAGTGCGGAAGTCGAGTGAGCTTTTACTCACTACTTCCAAAAAAATGTACCTCTTGTAGCAGAGAGAAATGTACTATCCGGCCCTCAGCACCTCCCATCCTGCACCTTTACCCCCCCCCCCCCCATCCCCCCCCTCACCTCTGTTGCCTGCTGCTGGAGCTGTGCTATAACAAACCCTTGCTGCTGCTGAGCATCCTGCAGCTGTAGCAGCTCCTGGGCATAGGGTGTAGCAACCTCTGAGAATTTGTAGCTAGGGTTCAGGGTTTTCCCGATACCCTCCAGCGTTGAGAAAGCCCTCAGCACAAAAGTAAAGGTGGCTGGGAACCTGAAGGGCTGGTCCACTGCTATGGCAAACAGGTCTTCCCCAATGTTCTGCAGTAATGAAGCGTCATTACTTGTAATGATCAGTCACCACAGCATCGACCAGCTGAGAGCAAAAACGTCACTGCCGATCTTAATTAATATACTTCTTACTTTCATGCTTGTATAAGGAGTCAATTGATGCAGCGATTCAGCAACACTGAACAACAGTGTCTCATCATTCAGTCGCTGCCTCTCAGCAAAATGCCCCACCTCTTCCGCCACAAAGCCTCTGGTTTTTACCTTCTGCTTTTATCAATCAAGTAATCAAAACGCAAGACTACAATTTCTCTGCTTTTAGCTAATTGCATTCCATCCTACGATCCCTCCCCATGGCAAAGGACCACAAGACACCCCAAGCAGCTTAGTTCGCCCCTTTGCCCACCAGGTTGGCATCATAGCCAAGCAAGGAGGGGCACCGTATACCTTGCCATTACGGGGACCAATGGCTCTATCGCCCATGGCACGCGCTACGACATGTTCTGAAACATCATACCACTCTGCCAACCCGCATCCTCTGCTACGTGTATGGATGGTTTAGTACTTCACATCTAACTGCACATTTCACTTCAGAGCAACCTGCCACCATCCGTTTTGCACACACCTGTATTGTCTCCTGCCTCTCCGTCTGCCTCGTCAGATTCTCCAAGAAGTAATTAATCGCCCTCCTGATGCTCAATGAGTCACCAGTAGGTTTGATCACTCCCAGCTCGATCAAATTCCTGATCACTTGGCTGCTATCCTTACGGTAAATGCCATAAAACACATCCATCAGCCGCTCCCGGACATCTGGGATGATCTGGCCCATCATGCCGAAGTCGTAGAAAAGCAGCCGGCCGCTGGTGTCCACAGAAACGTTGCCTGGGTGTGGGTCTGCACAGTATGCCGAATCAGGAGGTTGATTCTTATCTGTTTGATGTATGAAGCAAAGCTTGAAACACAATGTGCTAAATTTGGAAGCAAAGCGGAGGAGAAATGAAAGAGGGGCAAGGCCAGAGGGGAGCAGGGTGGAAGAAAAGGCGGCCCAAGGAGGGGGGGCGGGGTAGGAGGTCGGGAAGGCTGGAGATGGTTTCTAAGTTTGGGGCGAGCGTAGGAAGGGAGGAAAGGTCAGAGGGCAAGACGAGAGGAAGGGAAACCAGAGGGCCATTGCGAAGGAAGCAAGGACCGGAGAAGGTGAGAGGGTATGAGGGCTTGTATATGGGGCGGAATCTCGCAAGAGGGGAAGAGAAGTAGAAACAAGGCGGGGCATGGAGGAAGAGGGGAGGGTAGGAGGGGAAAACTGGCAGGACAGGAGGAAGGGGCAAAGGGGAACAGGGGAGCGAAAGAGGGAAGCCGTGAGGAAAGGTGAGGAGGGGGCAGGAGGCCACTGCTCAGAGCATAATGCAGGCAGTGCACTATCATACCAATTTTCTAATATGCCGTATCATAAATATTATTATATTTCATGATATGCCGTAGCAGAGGTGCCATAGACCCGAGAGACCTCCAGCCCTTTCACATCAGGAGTCATTCATTCTCAACAAACCAGTGTCTATACTGCATCCTCCCTTTGCAAGGTAGCACTGAATTACAAACTTCCTCACGAGGCCTGAGGAGTACATAACGCTGGGTTGGACGACACAACATCCATTGGATAATTACTAATTACTACTTACAGCTGTAATGGGTGCTAGATGTGGGCCAGACCCTGCTTTTCTTGTAGCATCACTCTACCCCCATTGATGACTGCTTTAGTTACCTGTACCCAATCTCCGTGGGCCAAGAGTTGCTTGATGACAAGCTACCAAAGTACTCAATCACTCACTCCATCAATCACATTAATTAAGTTTCTTCACTCACCAGCATGGAAGAATCCATGGCGCAGTATCTGTATGAGGTAAGCTTCTGTTGCCCTCCTGGCCACCAGGTCCGTGCTCACACCTGCTGAGGTCAATGCATCCTTGGCACTGATCTTGATACCTACAACACAACACCAGCACAGAAATACCACCAGCTTAGAGCTGTTGCATACACAATACAAGCTTAGGGTTTGCTACCCCTGTAAACCCCAAGGTAGTGCCTAGCATAGGGCCACAAGCTAGGCCCCGCATACTTATGTTCCTTAGGCATCTGAGGTATGGAGCTGAAATAGTTCGTTTTTGTTGGCTGGGGACAAGGTGTACTCCTCTCACATCTGCGGGGACCCTCCCTCATCCCTTCCTCCTTCTCCGAGGGAAGAAGGCAGCCCCACCTTCTAACAACACCTCTGGTAAACAGGGCAGCCTCCTGCAGCCTGCACTCTACCAACGGCCGCTATCACCCCTACACCCCCCATATTTTTAAACATGCTTCTCATCTGGTAAGTACTCCAGTACCAGCACTCGGAGTGAGAAGTACTTTGACCTATATGAATCTTTTACCTAAACTTCAATCAAAACACAAGACCAGCGATGCCAATGGCCAAACCAACCCAGGCCATCAACACAAAGCTCCTGATCACAATCACGAAGCCACACAACCGATGGTGGACTTGCTCACACTCCCTTAGCTAACCTTAGCGCCTCCATAATTACGAACAGGATATCAGAGGGGGCCGATGACATCATGAAAAGTGTACTGCCACCTCACCTGGTAAGTACTCCAGCGCCAGCACCCTGGGAGAGCAGTATTCCCAGTACACCACAGGGGTGCGCACCCACGGCACATCACGGAAGTTCCTCCTGAACTTGTCAGCATTACGGCCCTCTTTGATATATTCAATCTCATCATATAGCACCATAGCACACTCCTGATAGATGCCCTGCAGCAACATCAAAGCACAGCCAATCTCATTTCAGACACTCATTACAAACACAACTCTGGCCTGCACAAAACACTGCTGTGACTGCAGGCCCCTCGTCACTGTGCCCCCAACCTCTTTTAAATGAAATAGATCACTGCACAGCTTTCGGGCCGTGCAGCACCAACCTCTTTTGCGCACAAATTGGAGTCCATGTAGCGGCATTGCACCCCTGCACAGCTGTGCCTTGATTCACATCACCGTGTTCCTCCACAGCCACAGATAAGTGGCTTGTGCTAAGCTAAAGGATCTCCATGGAAGCTCCTGCAGGAGCATGCATTGCCAATCTAATGTCGCAATGCAGGACCGATACATCACTCAAGTAGAGATGCAGAACACTCCACATGACTCCAAGCATCACACTTCTACCCCCACCCCCTACTCCCACCCAGGACTAAGCCTACAGAGTTGGTACGCCATGCCTCCGCCCACAATGCAGCCAGGGGGTGGCAACATTCGGCAAATTTTACTTAGCAGATCAGGCCAATACCTCCACCACAGATGACTCACCTTGAAGTACCTGTTCTTATCTCCCTTGATTTAAAAGTTGCTCTGCCAGCATCCTCACGCTGATTGTTATAAATCATTACTTTTTCCTGACACAGCAGAGTAATCTCATTGAAACTCCTCGAAATCAAGTTGAATCATCTCTTCAAAACGCCTCATCGCCTGAATGACTCACCTTAAAGTCTCTGTTCTCATCTCCCTTGTCTAGTTGCTCTGCCAATATCCTCAAGTTATTAAGATCAATGTCAAAGAGCTGCTTCAGCCCCGGGCGCTGTATCTTGACCACCGCCTCCTCACCACTGTGAAGCACAGCACGATGAACCTGGCCCAGGCTGGCTGCAGCAATGGGCCTGCGGTCAAAGGTACGGAATAGCTGCAGCATCAAGAGCAGCAGCAGAAGAGGATTCAAGGGTCAGCCGCAGCAGAGGAAATAGCAAAGAGATAGCAGAACAAACAAACAAACCAAAAATTAAGGTGTGAAGCCAGTAGCCAGAAGCTAATACGACACAACACTGGAGCTGAACGGTAGGATGTGCAGGACACCTGGCAGCAGCAGAAAATAGAAAGGAATGGGATATCAGAAGCCAGCAGCTGATAGTGGCCACCGCCCTCTCACTGCTGAATGCAGGCACGTGGAACAACTTGCAAACCTGAGGGTCGAGCAGAGGAGCTGTTTCTGAGAACTCAACCCCTATAACACCATGTAGCCGCAGCAACGGTAGGTGCCCCGACTCCTCCAAAACCCTCCTCACCTGGTCTATGGGTTGGCCTAAGTCCTTCTCAATAATTGCCACCGCCTTGTCACTGCTGAAAGCAGGCACACGGTCCTGCAGCTTACTGAGCTCCTCCACAAACTCTGCCGGGAAAAGATCACTGCGAGTGCTGGACAGCTGCCCAACCTTGATAAACGTGGGGCCTAGCTGTAGGATGGACTCCAGCAGATACTTTGCTAAGCTTCTGCTCCTAGCAGCCTTCTTCTCATCTGCAAAACGGAGCAAATGCCACCACTAATGTGAGTAGGCTGTATGTATGGTTAGGGTTTTGTGTCCCCAACGGGATTGGCACAGTGGGCATGTGATGAAAAAAAGCAAGCTGTCTGGGCTGCGCTCCTCCTTTGCACACGGTAGTGCACCGGCGAGAAGACGCCAGGCAGGGTGGACAAAGGTATGTATATTTTGGAAAGGACCATCCTGTGGGCTGCGAAACTATGGGGCGGAAGTGACTGGGGGCCTGGTCTGTAGTGTTTACCAGTGGCAGCAAACAGAGATGAGCTATGGGGTCCCATCACTCGGCAGATGCATTGTGTGCATACACCATGGTAACCATACGTTCATATACACCACTGCAAGTGTATGCTGAAGACTGGAGCTCAAACTTACCAGGCTTCTATTGAAAGCCTCCCCCCTTTTCCACCGAGGAGAAGGGGGTACAGGGCCCCACCCCTCAGGCAATGCTCAATATCCTACCCTACAAGCCACCGCGCTGCATAAATCCGCAAACCCCCAAAACCCCTGACCCCCCCCCCCCCCCACACACACACCTGTGATGCCCCCAGGGTAGGACCACTTCTGATCCAGCAGCCACAGTCGTGTCCTGAACACACTAAAGAACAGCCAGGTGTCTATGGTGCGCTGTGTGACATTATAGCTGTCTTGCGCCCATTTGAAATCAACATCTGTGGGCAGGTCCCGTTGCTGCATGCGGCAGAAATTGTACCACAGGAAGATCAGGTGCAATTCTCTATTTACTACTGATCTGCTTTACAACATAGTTGCTGAACTGTTGGCAGAAGTCGCCTTGCTTGGGCTGCTGCCTATGACTTCATGTATTGTCTAGGGTGTTTGGGGTGTTAACAAGGTGCGTAACAACACATCACCTCTAAGCAGACAGCAGGGCAGCCACAGCTACATCAACTTCATGCACTGTCTATGAACGGTGGATCACATGATGTGGGCTGTGCATCAGCTACAAGCACCAAAGCAGCTGCTTGCAACATAGTGCTGCTCTACTCTGGTTCCTGCTGCTGCTGCTACTGCTGCTGCTACTGCTGCTGCTACGGCTGCTGCTGGTGCAGCTGATGCTTATTCAATGGAGCTCTTCATTGAGGGTTATGTGAGATAGAGCACTGCAGAGCCCTTCTTGAGGGCATGTACTTCTTCTAGGGTGATCTGATAGATGCTCTACTCTGGTTACTCTGGCAACTGCTCTACGTGGTTGCTGCAACCTACTCCACTTCCCTGGAGGGCTGTGGTGTGCGGAGGGAAGCCATTGCAGTGCGCCTGCTTCTGCCAAGGTGCACTAAAACCATCTGCACTGTCTAGCTTACACAACACCTACCGTGCAAGAGTTTCCTGTAGCGCTCCATCTCATGTTTCTTTGTACCCTGGGTCATATAGAGAAACCCAGGGTACAAATGAACATGCGATAAAGCGCTACGTGCATGGGTCATATCCTAGCCTCCAGCCTGAGAGAGTGATGAGGGGTTCAGGGGTAGCTTAAGCATGGAGTCTTTTACCTCAAAAAATACAGCACACATGCACTACATGGCAGCACTCGCATGCACTGTGTACTGCTACAATGTAGGAAAAGCAGTACGTCCCCTCTTTACAACAGCTTACCTGCAAATCTAGCTGGAGCTCTTCTCGTGACTGCAGTGCCCCTGCTGCTCCTGCTGCTGCTGACCGTACTATTGCGGTTGTGGGTACAGGCTGCCGTCTTAACACCATGGCGCTGCTGCTGCTACTGGAAACGGAACCATTTCCGTTGGAAACGCTGCTGCTACCATTGCTGCTGCTGCTGCCATTGCTGGGCATTTTCCAGCCGTTGCTGTAGCCGGTGCCATTCGGTGATGGCTGGTCAACAGACTGCTGCCATGGCTGTTGCTTTTGCTGCTGCTGATGCTGGTTGGTCTCCGGCTGGGATGGGCCTAAAGGGCGCATTACGATTGCGCCACGGCCAGGCGTTCTGCGCCCTGCGGGTGGGAGGCGACAGGCTCAAGGGGCGGTTGCATTCCAAGCATGCACGTACAGCATGCCATTCTGTAAATAATGGGATGCAGAGAGCGCACACATGCAGCATCTAAATAAATTATTGCTGCAAGTCCTGCAACCTACCGTTCGTTGTGGCGTGGCATGTCGTGTCTCGGCTAGGCCTTTGACAATGGTGCCTGCGTCAGCATGAAAATCAACTTTCTTCTGAGGCCCTTGCGATGTGCGTTCTGTAGTAGCAGTAGCCTGGGGAATTCAGTCAATGAACCCCTTAGCGAGAACTAAACACTGTTCGACGTGCCTGTGCAGGTTGGGAAGAGTCTGCATGTTGCCAGACGCTATGCCACTGTATAGACACGTAAAACAGCCAGAACTTCCTGTGCACAATTTGCCAGCTGATCAGTATAAGGGTCTGCCGCAGGTGGTCCGGTCGCTCAACGTCCTGCACATGGGGCACGGCTGGCCGAGCAAGGATCCTAGCAGTAAACAGATGGTTTTGCAGCTGCTGGAGCACCAGAATAGCTTGCATGATCCCGTGAAACAGGTCATATGCATCTGCGGTCGGGAGTAGGTGTGGAGAAGTGCCACCGGGTGCCACCAGACCACCAGTGCAGTCCAGGAGTGAGTGGCCGCTGTGAATTTAGGCCACTCAGCTGTTAAAAGTGGCTACCAAATCCAAGCAAACGACCTGTAGCCTACTTGTGAGCGCGCGTAAGATTCAAATTGACGTATGTCTGACAGGGGCAGAAGTATGTCGCACAGATGGGCGTAAAGAGGCATCATTTTGTCAAAGAATGTCACCTGACATCCCCACGGGGCGAGCTCCTTTTGAAAGGACCCAATGCCATATGTAATCCTGCCCCTTCACAGAAAATGAACACAGGTTGGCAGCTACCCAAGCCTATCCGTGAGAGCAGCAATGCAGCTCTCTCTTGCAAAAGGAAAATGAACTCTAGCAAAAAGGAAAACCCGATGCTACAGAAGAGAACATGCGAGTCCTCAAGAAACTTGCCTGCTGCCATCAGCCCAACCTGAAGGAACCACCTGGTTTCTTCATAACATAACAGACATTTAAGGTGTGGCAACCGCAAAGGGCTGCTAGGTTGAAGCGACCAAACACACCATCGGATGGATCCAAAACACAGTTGGTTCCATACCACCAAGTAAATGGATACCAACCAGGTATTCATCTAGAAGTGACTTCAACCAGCTCATCATCTGAATTGTCACCAGACATATCGGCCCTCCGAATCAAACATATCTAAATACTGATCTTCCGGAAGCATGATGTCTGGCAAGTCCACCACATCAGCACCACCAGACTGGTGGCATTGGCGACCGACACGAACGCAGATGGCAACATATTTGACCAACACTGGAAGAGGGACCCTGCCAGTTGAAGACAGCGCCCAAAAGTCAGCATACCTGAGAGAAGACAACGAGGACACAGGTGGTACCACAGTTGACATGACCACATCTCTAGCCTCAACAATTGTGGGGTGTTCACACAAGAAGAGGCAATGTGCCTCATCATCCACTGCTGTGGAACCACAGCGCAAACAAGTACGTTGAGGACGTAGGAGGGCAGGCAGCTGCCAACGTCCGGTGTGAATGCGCAGATGATGGCAGCCAAGACGAAAACGCAAGAAGCGTACCAACACACCATGAGAAAGTCTACATGAGTAAAAAGAAGGGACCACGCCCAAAGCATGTGTACCCACAACCCTGCTAACCTGCTTATCGAGGTATCTGACTTCCAGATCCCCTCTATCTGTGCCCCATTGCCTAATCGGACATAAGTTGAGTTATGCCAGCAGGTGTTGTAATCCATCACGTCACTTTCCTCAGCTAAACTTGAACTTCACCTGTGCTCATGGCATTGAACTGAAGTGTATCAGTCAGACCATTGCAAAGCACCTCACCCATCCCCCGTCCACTCCTTGCAGCCACCTTCTGTTATTATATCTTGAAAGGTCAGGGTGGTGCTGAGCTGCAAAAGTAGTTTGGCAGCTTGCATGGTACCTGATTACCATCAGGTCTGGAAGCGTGGGACAGGTTGTGTGCTCGCTTTACTGCCCCATTGTTTCAGTGGGTAATGTACGAACACAGTTGCAGCCCATTTTGGTTGTTGGCACCTGATGAGGACGAAGGTAACTTGGGCAAGGTGCTTGACATGCAAGAAGTGAGGAAAGGAGCGACTTTGACCGCAGCTTATGCTACCTCAAAGCTATCCAGCCAAGGTAGACTGTTGCATATAAGCTGCCAACGCCATCATGCGCCTTGGGCCTTCGGTGTACTGTCCGATAGTATTGGCGACGTGCTTCCGAGAACTAGTGACGAATTTAGACCTCATGTATTACAAATGACCGAGAAGCGGGATTTGTCGGCCAGTTCTAGATGGCTAAGCTGCTCAGTAGCACTGATACTTGAGTTTCCTTGCTATAGCAAGAAAATTGAGCGTGTACATCGCATGTCATGTTGTCCACCCTGTGGATGCCACTGATTGGGGAGCTCTGAGACAGATTTTGTGCCATATGAGGGAAGAACATGATCGTTTTCCTGAGACAAACTTGTGCTTGACCGGCCATCAGCGAGCGGTGGGCCCCCATGGGCGGCTCATTGCTTTCGCCTTTCCTTGCGTTATTCCTTTTAATTGCCCGGAACAGCTGCTGCGCGGCTCACCATCAGGCAGTAGGAAATGTATTGGAGCTGCATTATGCGCTTCAAGACCCCAGGGTGGGGGTTGTTACGCTGACCACATCCTTGACGTTGCACCTTGCTACTCTCGAGACTGTCTCCCTGGCTCGTCCATTGCTAATAACCGCGCGAACGGCTTCGATAGTCTTGACGTTGACGGGCAGTGCCGAGCAGCGGCTCAGATTGGCCCCTCATGCAGTCCTGAGGTTTCGCCAGTTGACCATCGCTGTTGAAGATCCCCTTTGCTGCCAGCCGGGCAGGAGGGATCACGCCAGGAAGTCAGTTTCGATACAAGACAGTCTCAGCAGAGTGAAAGCCGTAGTACGAGTAAGCAACCAACCACAGCATGAGGATGATGGCCACACAGTCCTTGGTTTGATGTGCACCCTGTTGGAAAATGCTGGGAAAGGCTCAGCACACGTGCTGGTAAGTCACCTGTGGACGGAGTTATGGTAGTGTAGTCATGCAAATGGAATCTAAGATGCCCAAGATCTACATGCTATGTACCAGTCATAGTTACAAGAGTACCTTGACATCTGCAGCATCTGCAACCAGCAGCATCTGCAACCAGCAGCATCTGCAACCAGCAGCATCTGCTATAGCCATCTGCTATAGCCATGTTACTGCTTGTCATGATATGCCACATATGTTCTGCTGTAGCCATAGATGCCATGCACACAGTCCGGGTAAGAAAGGCCGCAGACTGCAGGGCACCATTCTTCCAGAATGTGAAGCTGTGTTTTCAGATTGTATCAATGAAGCTTTGCATGGAGAGGCTTGAAGAGTGTTGTTGCTGCTATGACCTTGTTTTGCTATTCGGCCCTGTTGTAACTTGCAGGGTGTGCAGCAGCAACTGGATGGCATGCGACCCTGTTCCATCCACAGCAAACCTGTGAGGAGCACTAGCAGCCCAAGTAGCAGCAGCAGTCAGATTCTGTCATGGCGGGGCAGTTTTGCAGGGTTAAGAAGCAGCAGCCTTTCCAGGAGTTTGAGGCAGGCTGCACGAGCTCACAGAAACAGTGGTGGCAGTAGCCGCAGCAGTAGTGCCCGTAGCGCTACCAGCAGTAGCAGCAGCTGGGCCGCTGGCTGCCCCTTTGGTTCAGCAGCTGCTCATTGCCGCTGGCGAAGGATCGGCAGCAAGAGCATCTTACTGCAGGACTATGCTGTGGTCTTGCCTAGGTGGGTACCTTGCCTTGCCTTGGCTGATCCTGATATGTAAGGGGGTCCGGCCAGGTACAGGACATCCTGCCATGCACGCTCTGTGGCTGTCCTATGTTGAGGCATGCCTTAAGATTGGGGATGCTTCATAGAAGTACTGTTGCCTAGTACATGCTGTCCTGCAAGGATGGCTAGTATACATACCTGGCACCTCCAGATACCTGATCGTCACAGCAATGCAGACGTAAGCAGTCCTCGCTTCTCTGCTCCTTACCTTGGCTGCCATGCATCGGTTGTATCTATTCCTGCATCTTGTTAAGCCAGAAGATGCACAAATGGCTTAACCTGTGATCATAAAGGCATGGTCTCTCAGTCCATCCTGCACCAAACCACTGTAGGTTTTGTGTCAGTTCTGCCTTTCTTCAGCTTTGTTATGCTATGATCGCTTTGCACTGTGGTTGCAGTTCTAAGGAGGCTAGCCACCTAGCTCGCTTGGGGAGGAGTGAGCCTAAGCCTGGGGCAGGGACAGCAGCTGCAGGATGTACAGGAGTCGGAGGTGTAGCAAACGCAGCAGCAGCAGCAGGCAGCAGCAAAGCTTCACCTTTTTCTGGCAGTGCAGGTAATCCTCTGCACCCAGCAGCAGCAGCAGCAGCAGGTTTGCCTTCACAGGCAGCTGCAAGGGAAGCATCAGTGGAGTGTTTCGCAGCAGCAAGAGGAGCAGCTACTTTGGCTGGTGCAGGTTCTGATGGTGGCTACTACCATTTTGAGGATGTGCTTCTAACCTGCAGTCAGCCTTCCGAACCTCTTACACAAGCACCCAGCCGCCGCCTCCTACAGTCAGATAGCTCTGCAGCCGGAGGGTTCAGCCAAAGCCCAGGCAACATTGCTGCTGTGGTTCTTGGCTCGGTGCTGGGTGTTACGTTATTTGGGGTGGTCATTCCGCTGCTAGTGTATCTGTTTGCCTGCAATGGGGCCGGGAAGAGGAGTTTTCGCGGCAACGTTAGCAGCCGCAGAAGCTCGCTTCGGGCAATAAGCAGCTTGGCACTGCCAAGTGTCCTGCAGCCTCCAACTAGTATGTTGCACATGTGGACAGCCCGGCTGTCTGGGGAGCATGGTGTGAGGAATGGTGGGGGGCAGGCGGATGGGGGAGGTGCAGGTGCAGGGCTAGGAGCAGCGGCAGGGGGTCATGCACATGGGGGTAGGGGGTATGAGCAGGAGTCTGAGCAGTTGATGGCGCCGCAGAGGGAGGGGGGGAAGGGGGCGGGTGTGGTGGGTGGGGGGAGGAAGTCTGGGCAGCATAAGCAGGCGATGTTTGAGGAGGCGAGGAGGCTGGTGGGCCAGGCCAGACATGGGGCTATGGCACAGAAGGATAACTTGTCGCTGGAGAGTGTGTTGGGGGAGGGCACCTTTGGCAAGGTGTTCAAAGGTAAGAGAGGGGAGATGGCCATGAAGGGGTAGGGGAGAGGGAAGCTGGGGTATGCAGCATTTGCGGGATAAGAGATCCATAGCCTTTCGTACATGGCGTCTGGCAAGCAGGGCCCTAGTGGCTGCAGATGATACTTGCCACATTTGCAGCTATCTAGCAAGTGGGAACTGTGGGAAGGCGCTTGCAGGAATATCTACTAGTGGAAGAATAGAAAGAGAGCCACTGTGCTTCGATCCGGCCATAGGTATGCCCTCCGCCCCTTCCCCGAGCTAAGGGGTGTGCGCCCCTCGTGTCCTTCCTGCTTGCTGCAAATCTAGCGCACACTTTGGCCCTGGCTCTTGCAATTCTCATTTGCTTGTGGTTGTATGCTGACCACCTGTTTGGTGTGCTATCCCTACTGTACAGGTTGCTGGAAGGGCACCTTAGTAGCTGTTAAAACCATGGTGTTTCCCGCTGCCATGAGTGGCAAGGAGAAGAAGCATACCTAGCACAGACTCAGCTCTAGCTCCTATATCTTCCTTGCTTGTGGCAATATGCTGAGCACCTGCTTGGGCGTGCTTTTCTCCTGTTCAGGTTACTGGAAGGGCACCTTAGTAGCTGTTAAAACCATGGTTTTCCCTGCTGCCATGAGTGGCAAGGAGAAGCGTGAGAAGATGGCCATTATGGAGACAGCCATATCCGCGAGCCTGAGCCACCCCAACATAGTGCAGATGTACACGTACTACCTGCGCCCCGTGATGATTGGGGATGTGTCACTGAAGCACCAGACACCTGAGGGAGAAAACGGCAGCAGGTGGGGGTTGCAAGGAGGGGTTCTACAGGCTCATGGGATATTATTATTACATTTCATGATGTGCCATAGCAATAAGTGCCATAGGCCCCGCACCTCAAGCTGTCACAAAGAACAGGCGAGGTGGAACAGAATACCGGTAGATTTCGGCATGTATGACAACATATGCCTAGACATGGGAGAATCAGACATCACTTTTGGGATGTAGGCAGCGGGGTATAGCCGTTTAGGCTTGGGGAGCATGCGCTTTTGAAGCCATAGCTTCAAACCAATATACAGGAGCTTTGCTTAGTCTTAAATGCTGGTGTTGGGATGTGTGCGGGTCTTTTCTGCATTGGCAAGCTGCTGTTCGGTCTTCTTTGCTGCGCTCAGTTCTGAACGAAAAGTGTGGATTAGTGTGCGTGCATGGTCACAATTCCAGAAGTTTTCCAGCCTGAGTGGAGTATCAGCTTTCACGTCTGCATGTTGAAGAAGGGCTTGCTATTAACAAGCAGTTAATAGTAGTCTGCTGTGTTGACAATACAACTCCAATGGTCGGGGCCTAGGCCCTCTCCTGGTTGTGCTTTACTGGAATGCACTGTTGCCAAGAGGCCACGCAGGATAAATATGTTCAGTACATTCTAAAGTAATCGATCAATAAAGAGACATATGTGCTCTGCTGTGGTGTCTGTAGGGAGCGGTCCAGCATAGGTGACACCACCCTTGCAGAAGCCTTCCTCTCAGAGGATGTGGCCAGCCACATTCAGAGCTGGGAAGTGCAGCTGGTGCTGGAGTTTTGTGACCAGGGGACTCTGAGGGACGTCATTGACCGGTCAGGGGCACGACATTCAGGCCCTTTCTCACGACATGGTGAGGGACCGGTGGTGACTTCCAATTGCTCTTTGTAATTCACCAATTTCTTTGGTTCGGGCATGCAGGCAGATCCATTTATTGTGCATTTTTGAGGCGCATTGGTTTGATAGCAGGTCAACCAGTGTAATGGCCATTTGCTCAGGCCCCGTACACTCGAGCGCAATTGAGACAGCACAGGAGCTGCTTGCCTGAGTCGCGCAGACAGGGCACAGAACCTGCACTTGTGTGTACTGTGGACTTGGTTAGAGCATGGCGTTGTATGGGCGTGGGGCCTGTCATGTGATGTGAGTGTGCGCAGTGGGTGGGAGCATTGCTACATAGTGTAGTAGCCACTGCAGGACAGGCCCCTTTCTGTACCACTGCTGATGTGAGTGAGACATACTACTTTCCAATCATGTTTAATTCCTGTTGCTGCTGCTGCTGCAGATGGATCCAAGGATATGGTGTCGATTCTAGACACGGCTCTGGACATTACCAGGGCCATGGTGCATCTACACAGTGAGCACATCATCCACAGCGATCTCAAGGTCAGCAGGCCAGTCAAGCAAAATAAGTCAGCAGTGCAGTGCAAGATGATGCTATATGCAGATGGTTTTAAATGATGCTATTAGCTCTGGAACAGGGCCACAGCCCAGTTTGAGTATTTCAATATGGCGATGTCTCTGTCCATTTAGTGCTCCAATCTCCGGCAGCATTGTCTGTTATCTTGCACATTGTTAGGCACAGCAGGCAGCAGAACCCTGGCACCATCTCAAGGCTGAGGTCGCCTATGACCGCTCACACACTTTCTGTTGTCAGCTGTAGCAGCACAACGCTGACCCATTGTTCCTGCTGTTTGTAGGCCAGGAACATCCTTCTGAAGAGCAGTGGGGGAGATGGCCGGGGATTTGTAGCAAAAGTATCAGGTGAGCAGAGACTGTTGAAAAGGACGAATAGATGCAAGAGCTAAACCCCAATCCGTCCGGCTGTTGTCCTTGGGAACAGCCGAACTGCTTCTGAGATATGCAACACATGTCAAATAGTCCCGCTGATTTTCCAGCGTGTTCTGCTCGAATGATACTGCGACCATGTTGCCCTGCCAATTCTAGACGCGGCCACTCTTACTACCAAGACCAGAATGTAGCCCCTGGGTGATGTTTTGGGTTTATAAGCTTGCCTGCATGTGCAAATGTTGCTTGTACTGCTGATCCTGCTAGTGCTCTTGCAGGTGTGGCTGCAATGGCATTTTGGTTGCATGCGGTTCTAATGTATGTTCTGTTCTGCATGCTGCAGACTTTGGGCTGAGCTTGCGTATGGACCCCTTGGCTACACATGTGTCAAACATGTATCAGGTACGTACTCAATGGAGGAAGGGATCTCTTGGAAAGGGTTGTAAGGATGAAATCGTGAAAAACATTTGCTTTGGTACTGTTCCGGTAGTTAAAAATGTTCAAAGTGCAGTTTTGTGCATTTATTGATACGTATTGCAGAGTGCAGTAAGGAAAGAAGGTGTGTGGATGTGTCCACAGGCCGGGGTGTAGATAATGAACCCTTCGAGTGTGAATTAGCATCATGCACATTGGCAGCGCTAATTGCCTGTGATCAAAATGCAGCAGCTGACTAATGCAATCAGTCCAGCATCTACACTGCCCACTCTAGCGCCTTTGTAATGCTGAAATTATTCCTGGCACTGTTTGCAGGGCACCATGACCCACATGGCTCCTGAGACCATGCTGCATGGGAAGCTGAGCCATGGCAGTGATGTATATGCCTTTGGCATCCTGCTATGGGAGATGTACAGCGGGGGCCATGCCTTCAAGGGCGTACCTAGAGCCCTGTTAGGACATGAGGTGGCACATAAGCACCTACGGCCTCAGTTCCCTGATGATTGTCCCTTTGACTACCAGCTGCTAGCATGCAGGTAAGGGCTGGGGGGGGAGGTGGGGCGGGGTGGGGGGGGGGGGGCGGGGCCTGGTTGGCCTGGGGAGAGAAGTAGTAGCTCACGTGGGTGAGGGGGTGGCAGTAGTAGCTCACGTAGGTGAGGGGGAAAAGTAGTAGCTCACGTAGATGAGGGGAATAAGTAGTAGCTCACGTAGGTGAGGGGGAATAAATAGTAGCTCACGTGGGTGAGGGGGAAAAGTAGTAGCTCACGTAGGTGGGGGGGGGGGGGAGTAGTAGCTCACGTAGGTGAGGGGAATAAGTAGTAGCTCACGTGGGTGAGGGGGAAAAGTAGTAGCTCACGTAGGTGGGGGGGGGGGGGGAGTAGTAGCTCACGTAGGTGAGGGGAATAAGTAGTAGCTCACGTGGGTGAGGGGGAAAAGTAGTAGCTCACGTGGGGGGGGGGGGAGTAGTAGCTCACGTAGGTGAGGGGAATAAGTAGTAGCTCACGTGGGTGAGGGGGAAAAGTAGTAGCTCACGTGGGGGGGGGGGGAGTAGTAGCTCACGTGGGTGGGGGGGGGCAGTAGTAGCTCACGTGGGTGGGGGGGTGGCAGTAGTAGATCACGTGGGTGGGTGGGTGGCAGTAGTAGCTCACGTGGGTGGGTGGGGGGGGGGGTGGCAGTAGTAGCCCCACAAGTGAGGCCAGGAGCAGCTCACTGACGGTGCGGGTGGAAAGGATGCTGTAGCTCTTGTTGTTAGAGACAGGTGTGGCAGCTAAGGGTGATATGGCGGCAGGTGGTTTGCAGGAACGTTTGTCATAGGTGCGGGCCGGGGATGTCTGGAAATAAATATGCAGGAGCGCACTGTGCTTTGGGGCTTCAATTGCTTATACAGTCTGGGTTTGGCACCTGCAGTATTGTTTGTTTGTGAGGTACCAAGCTTGTTTTCTTACCACCGGGGTGTTTGCTCGTTTCGATCTAGCTGCCTTGTGTGCAGCCACACTACGAAGACTGTGTGTTCTTTGTCTGTTATCGGCACGAGCCTAGGGCCATCACGGCCCATGAGCTGAGAGTTACTCAGTCAGGCCTCCTGCTTACATATGCTACTAGTTAACAGTGCGATGTGCCCAGTTGTTGATGACCGCATTGCACTGTTCTCTTCGTGCTAGGTGTTGGGAGACGGACCCGACTATACGGCCATCTTTCAGAGACATTCTAGTAGAGCTGCGCCGTATGCGCATGCGCTATGAATCCTCCAGCCTTACCATGACCAGCACTACAGAGGGACCAGTGGCAAGCGCCAGCAGTAAAAGCTTCCAAGCAGCAGCGGCAGGAGCAGGAGCAGGTGGCGGCGGAGACAACCACCACCAGCAGCAGCAGCAGCAGCACCATCATGGGCATGCAGGCGGCAGGGGGGTTACGGGGGACGGGGCTGCTGCAGCAGGGCCAGCAGAAGGGCTTCTGCATGGGCAGGGTCAGGGCCCGTCTGATCGGCTGGCAAAGCTGCCCCCACACATTCTGCAGCAGATGAGTGTGAGCTTGAGTGCTGACGGCCATTGGCCACATGGACACTTGGTAAGCAGAGTGTGCTCTGGTACGGTGCAATGTCTGGATGCATTGCAGGGCAGTTTGATAAACTACCTCTCTTAGGACATGATAAATGGTACTATGATGTACCCCAAAAAAATTCCTGGCTTATTTGTCCCGATGGCACCTCCAGCAGGTCTGTATCATAGTCAAGGGTTTGTGTAGGTCGTAGGAAGATAAGGGGCAATCCTGTACATATTTTCAGGGAGTTTTGTAGGAGAGGCATGCCGGTATCGCCTATTGCTAACATGCAAAGACAAATATATGTGCAATAAAATGTCCAGGCACCAATGTTGCACTGTGGCCGACAGGACTCACTGAAGCAGCACATGGGTGTGTTTATGTGCACTGGGGGAATGGGCCCGTGGGAACTGGACACTGCAACGTGAAACCCGCAGGCAATGGGGGCTTGAATCCGGCTGCCGGATGGGGGTTGAAACCAATGGAGGCATAATTGTGTGGGATATGCGATTATCTTGGCGGTGTGGATCTTGTTGTGACTCTGGATGTGTTTTTTGGTATTCTTCCAACAGGGAGGTGGCCATGCCTTAGGGCGGCTCAGAAGCCTGGACCCTGTGTTGCCTGCTCCACGTTCGAGCACCCCTGAGGAGGAGGAGGAGGAGACATCTCCAAAGGGGACAGAGCAAAAGACTACTACCGGTAGTGGTCAAGTCTCTGCGTTTGCTGCAGCAGCAGCATCAGTGCCGGAAGCTTCTGCAGAACCAGCAGGCGCTGCGGTGGAAGCAGCAGCATCTTCAACAGCAGCAGCAGCTCGCAAGGGACTGGCAGCAGCAGAAGTAGGAGCAGGAGCAGAAAACCGGGCACCAGGGACGGGGGGCAGGGTGTCTTTTGAGATCAGCAGCATTGAGAGAGACCCGGTAGCAGAGGATTATGGAGCCTTCCGTGGGCAGATGATCACCCGAGCGCACAGTGCAGGCGCCAGTAGCACCGGGAGGAGTGTGTATTTGATGAATGACTCGTCCAGCAGCTCTTTTAGGGGTGGTGGTTATGGTTATGGTGGGGTACGAGAGGAGGAGGAGCCAGACTCAAGCCTTGAGAGAACCATGGAAGTGGAATCGATGACTCCCCCAAGCACTCTTAGCCCACAGCAGGTGAGACAGAACGGAAAGAGGAGTGCTGAGGGCTGTGTGCCTTGCAAGGCTCGTACATGATGTGCTTAGCACGCAATTGCCAGGCTTGTACAATGCCAGCTTTTGGGCAATTTTTTTTAGTTGTGTAAAGCACCATTATTGAATTCTTCAGCTTATTGGATCAGAGCGTCTTTTCTTGGAACTCATAATCAGATGCAGATTACAGGCAACTGCAGAGTGAACGGTTTTTTCCATTTATTCTGAAGGGGAAGGCCTCTTGGCCAGAAGGGGTTCTGACCTTTGTAATTGTTCAGAGCAACCTTGACAAGCCCTCAATTTCAAGAGCAACCTTGACAAGCCCTCAATTTCATGAGCAACTATGGCATTGCACCTCCAGGACACGCATGTGTGCCAGATATCTCCTTCACATGGCCTGGGTAACAAATAGGTCCTCACATGCTGTGTCTGCAGATCTCTGTGGGCCCTGTTGATCAGCAGTTAAAGGAGCAGAGAGACACTGGTGAAGCTCAAAGCAATTCAACAGCAGCACGAACGGCGGCAGGACCAGCAGCAGCAACAATCGGAGGCGCCGGAACGTCCCGCCAAGAGCAGCAGCCCGTGCCCGCTGTAGTAGGAGGTGCAATTGCGCAACGGACTGTGACGTGGAAGGAGGACCACCACAAGCATGGAAGGCAGTCGCTGCAAATGCACAACCAGCAGCAGCAGCAGCAGCCATATCAGGGTTACTTCTCAGAAATTGGGAGCCCCAGCAACAGCAGGCCTTCTTCTTCTGTGCTCAGCCCCTGGTCCAGCCCTTTGCCACCAATACCCTCACAGGAGATCTCCAGCGGTGTGCCTCAAAGACCTACATCTAACTCAGCTCCGTTGCCTAAATTCAGCGCGCAGGAAGCAGCAGCAGGAGGGGCTGCTTTAAACCCACTGCTATTCGCAGCAGCACCTGCAGCAGCTGCCGCTGCAGCTGCTGCTTCAGCTTTCAACGCTCCTACGAAGCCCACACGAGGCAAGAGGGGCCCTGTAACAGCCAGGAGCTCTTTTCGGGCGTTCTTTGGGGGAGGGGGGGCTGGGACAGCAGGTGCCCCAGCAGGAGATGATGATGCTAAGTCTAGTGGGAGTGAGGGCAAAGCGTCAGCCGCAGCAGTGTGGGTGAAGTCGCTGTTTACGAGTGGACAGGGGAGGAAGAGCGGCAGCTCCGATGGGAAACGGCGCAGTGGTGGGAGGAACGAGGGTAGTGTACGGGGTGGCGCACCAGCAGGCACGAGGGCGGTTGCTTCCTTTACCTCTGGCATTGATGCAGCTGCTGCTGCTTCTGCTGCTGGTGGTGTTGGTAACGACGGCAACCGTAGCGGTCGGCCGTTGTCTGGCCATCAGTCCGGGCCTTTACCTGTGGTGCAGTTTAGCGTTGACGGGGGTCCGGCTGATGTGGACGAAAAGGGAGGTGGGGGTGAACAGAAGGATAGGAGTGTACATGGTGGTAGTATGAACCGGCTTCCCAGTGGGCAGCAAAACAGCATCAGCGGGGTGGCTGCTATGCTGTCTGGGGGCATGCTGAAAGTAGGTTCTCCGCCAAGGGTTCAGCCTGGCATGGCTGCTGCTGCTGCTGCTGTTCTGGGTGGCGCCGGGGATTTGGGTAGGGTGCAGCGTCCGCCTGCCTTTGGTACAAGTGCAGCTGGTCAGGCTCATGTTGCCTCCCCTTCTGCCACTGCTGGGGGTGGTGTAGGTGTGCGTGGTGTAGTTAGCTTGGATATTCCACATCACCAGGGTGGGTTCAGGCAGCAAGTGGGCTTTGAGCCTGTAGAGAAAGTGGGAGTGACAGGTAGGAAAAGCATGCCTGGACCCCAGGGTTTGGAAGGGCACTATAAGAGAACCAGCGCACCAGGGATGCCAGCAACGGTGAGGGCAGCTCAGTTGTTAGGGTTACCGGGGTACCTCCCGGGTGGACCTGCTGCTGGAGCTGGAGCTGCTGGTGGTGGATTCCCAGGACCTAGCCACCAGCACCACCAGCAGCAGCACATGCAGGGTTTAGGGCTCAGCAGCAGTAGAACCCCTGCAATGGCATCCCATGCAACTCACCGCATGTCCATGAGTTCCTTCAAGGGCGCTGGGGAGGTTGAACCCATGGGTCCACCTAGCAGCAGCAGAGGTGGGGGAGGGCCAGGCATGGGCATCCACCGCGCCTCGCTACCTGCGTTAAACGTAGGTGGGCCTATGTCACAGGAGCTAGCAAAGTTGCTGGCTGCTGCACAGCATCAGGCGCCAGTGCTGCTGCCGCCTATGCCTGCAATGGGCGGTGCTACTGCTGCGGGGGCGGCAGCGGCAGCAGCAGGCTTCCATCAGCAGCAGCAGAGGGCCGAAATGGGTGTACCTGCAGCTGAACATACGCAGCCGCATAGGGGAGTGGGATGAAAGGTACTTCTGGGAGGGTGTGGCTTCAATGTGTACTGCCATAAACCAGTTCGCCAGGCTGCGGGGGCGGCAGCAATGGTGGTAGGCTTCCAGCAGCAGTAGCAGCAGAAGGCTGAGCTGGGTGCACCTGTGCCTGAACATTTGCCACATCATTGGGCCAAATGGGGGGAAGGCTCTGCTCGCAAGGCTTGGCTTCAATGTGTACTGCCAGAAGTCCCGGTCGCCACGCTGCCGGGCACCTTCCAATTCCCTCATCTGGCATGGATGTGCTTGCATGCCGAAGACGAATCCGTATTCTGTTCCACCTCGCTGTTTTTATGACAGCTTGAGGTGCGGGGCCTATGGCTTCTTTTGCTATGGCATATCAGGAAATGTAAATCTATGGCATGGATGTGCTTGCATGCAGGCATGCACTGCCACTGCTGGGTGGACATGTACATGCGAGCTGCCACTCTTGTGGCTTCCAACTTGGGCAGTTGCAGGATGGAATTCACTGGGGCGCCATTTTCAGCTGTGCCAGGGTTGTCACCCTGGCCTCGTATGGGCCAGTGGTGACTTGAAAAGGCATGTGGGGTGTGGCATCTGTACCAGCATTATCATCATTTGATGGTGGCAGCGCCAGGCCTGGTAAGGTTTCGTGTGCCTTTCAATAGGGCATATGCTGCTCCGTTTCTCTGTCCATGCCTAAGCCCCTTCTGCACCTGTTGGTTTGCTGCAGTTCCATGTGGTCATAGCTCCCTTTGTAAAGCCCTGCTTGAAAAGCTGTGAGCTAAGCATAAGACGGAATGTGTCACTGCAAGGCAGCAAGTGGTGTAAGGTGTATATTTACAGCATCAGCTGATCTGTGACTGTTATGGTATATCCTATATGGTTAATGTGGCATCCTTGGGGCTATGGTGGTCGCATGTTTCCGGGGGTGTTGTCCGCTTCATGCTTAGAGGCTAATGGAATAGCATGCTGTTGATGGAAGCTTAGGGTTTCTGAAGCTCCTCATTTGATCGTGGTTGATCCAAAGGGAAGCCCTGGGGCTACAAGTAGACTGGGAGCAACCTGGAGGGTGTCTGGCTGCAGCCTGCTGTTGTTGTTGTGTCATCTGCTTAGCTAAACACTTGCTCGTGCTGGCTGATGGCAAACTTATGAAGAGGGTATGAAGAGGCCTAGATACCAGGGCAGGGACTGCATCAGGAGGGTCCCGCAGTTGCATGCGGCAAATGATGGCTTGCCAGTGTCCTGCAAAGCGCTTGTTGGCAGTAGTGCTCACAGCGTTTAGACTGTCCCCTGAGGGACGTACATGATAAGCAGCTGCCATGCAGCTACAATGACACAAGAGTTCAGGACGGGTGAGGGGCACACCTCCTGAAGCTGTCGCTGCTGGATACGACTGTTTGTTCTGTAGCGCCGTCTTACTTAATTAGCATCAAATCATGGCTACGGCATATGCACTGTGTATTTAACTCGACCTGCATGCAGATGGGTGGTCAGAAGACTGTGGACCTTATGATCTAGTTGGGAATGAAAACAAAAGATGCAGTTTGCAGACCCCACTTTTGGCTTGATACAGGAATGCAATGGTTCTGATCAAATTGGCGTAGGTCTATGGAGTTGCCTAGGTGGCAATGCAAGTTATGGGAAAGGGGTGGTGCTTTTACAGCCACTCAGACTACAGGTCAAACACAATAATCCATACCTAGGAGAGAACGCAAAGGGCTATGGGGATTAGTGGTATGCTGTCATGGCATCTTAACAGCATAGTATACTGATCTGCCAGAGAAAGGGTATGGTGCCTTGCAGACCCTCCAGGGACTGCTGTCTGTGGCTGTATATCCAGTAGGGTCCCACATCAATAGGAGCAGCTTCAGGGGTATGGGAAAGAGCCACTGGATTGAGCTTGGCCAAGAGACAGCATGTGGTTGGACAAAATGACTTACAGTTTGCAGAGGTCAGTATGGCGAGCTGGGTGTGCTTCGTCGGAAACATCACTTAGATCTGCACTGATCTAGCCAAATGAATTCTTTCTGTGTTGTGCAGCTGCCATGGCAGATTGCGAGCCTTTTTAAGTTTTCCTGGACCTGCGGGACTTAAGAAGAAAGTCGCAGATGCGATGTGCAGGGCCTCTAGGCCAGTTAGCAGCCTGCTCTTGAACCTATGCCGTGCATTATGTTGATGCCTGGGCACATGACATATGATCTAGTAGTGCTGTGTGGTGTTTTACAGGGAGAAATCTTGTCATGGAGTCCAGTCACGCCTGTTATGACGGGCCTGTACATCTGGGCCACAGCTCTTTGTCATACTGTCAGTGGCTGGGCCCTCAGTGGGTACAGCTGGGACAAACAACGGGGTTACGTGTTTGGATACAAGCTCCCCCTGTGGTCTTGAGCAGGCAACTGTCCGCTAATTGCCAGGCAGGGTTCGAAATATCTTCTTCTTTTTTTGAGATCTTGGAGCTCCATGGGCCGGGTTGCGTGGCCGCCTCCGACCTTGCTTGCTTGATAAATGTTGACTTTAAATATGTCTGATGTTCTCGCTTTGGGAGATGAGAGCTCATGAAGAGCAGTGGCACGACACGCCACCCTTACATGCTTGCTCTTTTTACCCTTCTGGTACTGCATAGGGTCCTTCTATATGCTTGCACTTTATGAGGGCTTGCCAGATGGGCTGGCCGGAGTAAGAGGTAATCCCATGAGTGGTTTTGTCCGGCGGTGGGATGCACAGATGTCTGAGAGGATTGCTGTAGTAATGAGGGGGAGAAATGATGTAGGCAGTTGTGTGTTGCAGTGGGGCAGGGAGTGCTATTATGCGCTTCATATTTGCAGCATCTTGGCCTCCTGGTCAGCATCGCCGCTCATCCTTTTTGCGGAATCTAAATGGGCATGCACTGTGGTTTTGAGCCAGGTGGTTTTGGCTCGATGCTTCGGCCATTAATGTTTTGAGCACAGTGTTTGGAGCTCTGCCATGTGTCCATGTGGCATAAGGCACCATTACCATACAAGCCGATGGGCGTTCTCAATAGGTTTGGATGGTAGCATGGTGGCGCCACAAACGGCAATCAATCGGCCAATATCTTCTGCTCCTGCGTCAGCTGTTGCAGTGTGTATGGCATGCACAAGTCTTGCCATGCTAGGTGTTGGTGCAGCGGAGAGGCACAGGTGTGCCTGCTTCTGCGGTATCGGACGTTTGTCTAATATCACGGAAGATGAACCACGTGGTGGCTGTTGCTGTGCTTGTTGGGTGCATCTCATTGGCTCGTTTGCAATGTGTGTCGCTGCAAATGTATCGTTTTGTCCCTTGAAGGACTGACGCCAGGGCTTCAGGCAGTGGACATTGTCCAGCATATGTCAGGGCACCATCGATGCACACGAGGCCAGGCAGGGTGGAAGACAGTAGCATATGTCAGGGTCGGATGTACGCCAAGAGGGGTTATTTGGACCCAGCTGATTATTGCACAGGCTGATGTCCTGACAGATTGCACTTTCCAAGCTGCTGTAAGCGTGGGTGTTACCACTGTAGGTTTTGAAGGATGCTGGATCTTGGGATTGAAGGAAATGGCTGTTGCTGCTGGGTTGTCAGACACTGCTACTTCCAACTTGATTACACATTTGTTTGTACTCATTATCCCTGTATGATGCTGGGCGTTGCGTAATATGCTGTTGCACAGCACTGCTCTTTTAACGTGTCTTGCTTCTGCATTAGGAGGCATTGACGCGTATGACACATCCCCTTCATTTGCAAAGTTGATGTTTGATGCCCCAGTCCCCTGTCTCCGGTATCTTGCCAGTAGTTTGCCATGTCTTTGCGCATTGGCTGGTCAGTGAACAGCATTAGTTTCTGATGGCTAAAGGTAGGTGCAGCAAAGACTCCATTGGTAGAGTGCTGCATAGCCCTCATTGTTTTACATGGGACGTGCAGTGTACAGGGTAGCGTCCTGTCTGCTGGAGAGACCTTGGGTCTTTGGTGTGTGACTTAAGCCAACCAGCCTTTTGGGAGCTTACTGCATCCATTGCGGGCCGTACTTGTACTTGGTCTGATTGCCCACTCTCACAAGAGCAAATATATCTTCATTTTTTGGAAGCAGGGTGGCGACAGCACCATCACTAGGGCAGCGGCATCACCCATGGCCTGTGTTGAATGCTGTCGAAGTCTGGTATGTAGCCATTCGCTTGCATATAGGGGGACAATGGATAATATCAGGGCGGAAGGTAACAGGAGGTGAAGAGCCGTCTTGCTGTTTTCGAGCTGTTGGGCTGCCTAATGTGTGGCATCTTTGGTACACAAAGGGACGCAGCTGTTGCTGTTTTGTCGTGTTAGCATGCTGACATGCAGAAGAACTTTTTTTTGCTGACATGCCAGCATACTGACGTGTATGCTGGGAAAAGAAGCTTCCTTGCATTGTGGGCTCTATTGCTTCCAGGTGAAATGATACTCATGAGCGGTTAATAACGTGCTCAGTTGGCATACTGTTGTGCAGGAGGTATCTGTCTTCGTTTGTGTTGCCCAGGATAGGTTCAAAAGGGGCATACGTGTATTGGGGAAAGTTCGGACTTTATCTCTGGACTTTGTCTCTGGACTAGGGGGTCATCTTGGAATCCGGGACTCCTGGGCCTTCCCAATAACGCTGACCATCATTCGGTGTGTGACATATTTAAGTGGACGGGGGGTTAAGGGTGCACATGCTTCAGGGATGTCCATCATGCAAGCAGTTGGGTGCTGGATCGCTGCATGTCGTGTTGCTTCGGTTCCGGTGCTGCAGGCTCCAGAGTCGACAACTGCTGATAAGCGGGGTCTAAGCAGCTGCTTTAGCCTGGTGATGCTCAAGCAGGGATTCGACGCGATTGTAAGGGACCATGCTCCGAACAGTCATGTACGGCACTTTGCAACGGTCATCGCGGCTACGTCAGCACCGGAAGCATCAGCGTTGCCTCATATCATATCATCATATTGCTCTGCTGGGTTTTGTAGCAAAGGAGATGTGCCACGGGGAACTTTCTCAGTTTCTGCGCAATATGAGGGCCGTACAACTCTATTGTGCTCTGCCTTTGTCACCCAGACTTTGTGATGCCATCACGCTGGCAGCGCTACTTATTGAACGCACCTTATCTCCGCAGCGTCAGTCTGTAAAATAAGGGACCCTACAATCCCAAACTTGATTATACCTCTCTATTATTGCGCTGACAAGCTCTGAAGTGGTACTGCAAATCATCATGGGGTATGAATACGACTTAATCGTGGTGGGGGCAGGGGCAGCTGGGATCAGGGCAGCCCGACGCAGTGCGGAGTACGGGCTAAAAGTTGCAGCAGTAGAAATAGCGTATCCAAGTGCGCCGCATATATGGGTGCCAAGAAGCCCTTTGTATCCTACCACTTGCTGACCGTGCAACTACCCGTTCATATAGAGCACCACTGCTCATCGAAGGACGGGTGCTCTCGCGTGGCCTGTGCAGTAGAAGGAGGTGTAGGAGGTGAACAACGGGTGTAAGCGCATGATCTGACACCATGTTCAAAGCCCCAGTTCCCTCCGCGTGCTTCGCCCTGGTCTTTTACCCCAACCACCGAGTTGACCCTGGGGCAGACTAAGCATTTCACGACATTAAATGCCTCATGCTGAATCTCACAACTCTGGTGTTGCAGGAACGTGTGTTCTCCGTGGCTGCGTTCCTGAGAAGCTCATGCGCCAAGCAGCAGAGCTAGGACATAGCTTTGATATTGGCTGCTGTTATGGGTAGGTGTCACACTACTTATGCAAGGTGTAGGTACTGATTATGGGTGATCTGTTCCCAGACTCCGGCCCTGTATTCAGTGGTCTTATGCAGAGGCGCAGCAACCTGCAGTTTGTGTTGGCCAATGGCTGCATATCCCTAGCCTACTCTGTGATGCTCAATAGTTGAGTAAGCGTGCGTTCTTTGCATCAATCAGTCACCTGTGCTGAGTACATTTTACTGCTGTGGTGCTGTTTCATTCAACTTGCAGGTGGGATGTAGGGAGAAGGCCCAACCATAACTGGCGCAAGCTGATGCAAGCAAAGTGCCAGGCAGTTGCAGAGTAAGAGAGGAGCGGTGTTATAGGAGGAGCCGTGCTGTAGATGCATACATAACTAGCTACCTTGCTCCCGCACAGCATCGATTGCTGCATCGTTCTGACAGTGTATGAGGTCCAAGGCAACCGTCTTAAGGGTAGGATAGGAATACCTTTGCTTTTATCACTGGAAAGCTATGCTTTGGGACCAGGTGCAAGCCGGCATCTGAGTCCCTTGCTTGCATGTTAGATGGTTGCGGTAACATAGCGGCAGGGCTGGCGCCAAGGCCCCCAGCACAGTAAAAGCACTTGCTGAGAAGGGTCCGAACAGTTTCTGCCATATTTTGTCAAATGCGTTCAAGGGGTCCTAGTAGCCCTACCAGTGTGCGGTATCTGTAATGCGACGACGAATGAGAGAGAGACCGGCAGTACCTGGAAAATGAAGATGCCCATAACACGCTGAGCACAAGGCAGTAAGCAGCTACTTAATTATTACTACATTTCATGATATGCCATAGGCCCCGCACCTCAAGCTGTGACAAAACAGCGGGGTGGAACAGAAAAGCAAACAGTAAGCAGCCACATGCCATTTCGTTTTATCTCCGTGTGTACGTCCATGCTCCTAACACCCCCCGAGTTCACTTCTGGCTCTTATGTTGTGTACCCTGTTGGATTGCTTTTAATACAGGCTCAGTGGGAGGTACACTTCAGCCCTGAAGGAGCAAGGTGTGGCCCTCATTGAAGGGAGAGGGAGGATGAGGGACCCACATACCGTAGAAGTTTCTGGGCAAACATATACGGTAAGAAGTTGTCATCCTTGTGGGTTGCTGTATGTGCTCGTGATCCAGCACATAGCACATGCTCCAACTGCAGAGTACCACAGTCAACAAGTCGCGAAAAAATGTTTATGGGATAACTTTCTGTAACTAAACAAACCAAAGAAAGAAGCAGGACGTTACTAATTCATTTATCTACTATAAGTTCCTTAATCCTGTTCTCGATCCTGGTCCTATTGACCAGCGCTACACCCTATGGACCCAGTGCTACACCCTATGGACCAGCGCTACACCCTATGGACCAGCGCTACACCCTATGGACCCAGTGCTACACCTAATGGACCAGTGCTACACCCTATGGACCAGCGCTACACCCTATGGACCAGCGCTACACCCTAATCCTGTGGAAATGTGCTTTGTCCTGCTGCGCAGCACGTTCTCCCATCAGCTGGGGCTGGAGTGAGGGGCTTTCTCAGTAGCCGACTGTGCTTCTTTCTCATCTCGTCGTTCTTTTACATTGCACGATCAGCTACCCATAAAACCATTCCTCACCAAGCAAACTACGAGGCAGACATCAAGCTGGCCTTGCAATCCTCATGCCTCCTAATGGCACCGACCCCAGGCAAACATAACTATTTTGTATTGAGACAATGGACACTGGGCATTAGCCCTGCATAGGTTCAAGGAAGATGGGCTTCTAGCACATGTAGTGTGTTTCCCCCTCAACCCTGATTGTATCAATACTAATTATCTTTTGCTCTGTCACACACTGCCTTTGTTTTCTCAAAGTTACTCACATGGAGATACCTTGAAACTCTTTGCACCTGATGAAGGCCGAAAAGACCGAAACCGGTAGTGTGACTGGTTGCGTGTAAATTCCCATGCGTTGAAGCTTCCGTCTGTGCGTAACTGTTACATCACCCCTAGGCAGACAACAGGGCAGTCACAACTACATCATCTTTACTGACAGTCGCAGACATACGGCTCACCACTTACTGTAGTTTGATGTCCCTCCATAACAGTCACTGCCAGGAACACACGTCTGAACCTCGTGCATTCCCTTCACCATCCCCTGCCAATTGCCTCTTTTGGTTCTTCAGCTCTCTAACAAAACGATTGGTTGCCTATGCCACCAAGCTAACCGTAAACCTTTTGCTTTCTGACTAGCTTTACTTCCATGTTCTCACCCATAACCTGCAGGCCGAGAACATCCTGATCGCTACCGGCTGCTACCCCACCATCCCTCACCCCCAGCAGCTCCCCGGCTCCCAGCTCTGCCTCACCACCAATGATCTACTGGAGCTGCCAGAGAGGCCTCTGAAGCTGCTGGTGGCGGGTGAGGGCTCCCACCTGGGCATGAGCTTTGCTGGCTTCATGAGGAGGTTTGGGAGTGAAGTGCTGGTGGTGGCGGAGGGCAAGCTGCCTTTGGAGGGAGAGATGGACTCAGAGGTGAGCACTTAGTCAGTGAGTGGAGGGTGGGCGTTAGCCTTATGGAGAACTAAGGAAGAGGCAGCACTAGCATGCATTGTTGTGTAGGCAGGACTGAAGTGTGAAGCTTTGGGTCTGACTATGCTGATGTCCGCTGCCCTTGGAAATTTGTAGCAGCTGTACAGCGCGCTACGTTTGAGTAGACCGCTAGCTTGCTGTTGCTCATTGACCGCCGCTGCTGGGGCATTGGGATGAGCTTGGTTGTTGTCATGGCTCTGGTAGAGAGGTTGTGGCCTCTTGCCATGGCCGTTATGGCAAGTACTAGTTGTACCAAGCTCAGCATGATTCCTGGTAATCCCTGAAAATGCCCTTGCAGATGTCTGCTGTTCTTCTTAACTACTACCAAGTAAGTGGTGTTTGGCCCCTGTGTACCCCTGCCCCTTCTCCTCTCATACCTTTTCCCTTGAACCGCACCTTCTCTTGTTACCCTCGGAACACCCAGCCCCCTTCTTGGCACCCCGTTTATGCCCCGTACATGCTGACCTGTTGCCCCATCCTCCTGTCCCCTCTCCGGCTTGTGAACTAGGTTGCTAGCTTCCTCTTGGAGCAGTACCAGAAGACTGGTCAAACCATGTTAATGGAAAGCAGGGTAGTGGAGGTGCGCTTAGACAACACTGCAACTGCCAATGGACATTCAGCAGCAACGGCAGCAGCTTTCCCAGCAGCAAAGGCAACTGCAAAAGCAGCAGCAAAGGTAGCAGCTTTCCCAGTAGCAGCCGCAGCAGCAGTCTCATCAGCAGCAGCAAAGGCAGCAAGAGGTATAAAGAGAGCAGCAGCGTCACCAGCAGGGTCAGAGGATGGCAGTGAGCAGGAGGACACAGATGGCTGTGAGTTTACCTGCAACGGGGATGGCCACACGGCTGCTGAGAAGAATGGCAATGGCAGCAGCCACGGCATGATGGCAGACGGCACGAGTAACGGCCCCGCCGGCAGCCTCAAGAATGACAACGCCAATAACGCTGCGGTTGACAGCAGCATCACTAATACGGGTGCTGATGACGGCGCTGCTGATGGTGCTGCTGATGGTGCTGCTGACGGTGCTGTGGACAATGCTGCTGGTGATGCCGCTGACGGTGCTTCACATGTTGCAGTTGGGGGAGATGCCGCCTTCCACTGGGGCCCTGGGGCAGTGAAATGTCCAGGGGCGCTAGTGGTGGTAGTGGAAGAGGTGGGCAGCGGGAAGCGCTTTGAGGTGAAGGGGGTGGATGCTGTGCTGCTGGATTACGGGAGGACACCTAACACCAAAAGCCTTGGCTTGGAGCAGATGGGAGTGAAGATGGGTAAGCAGCATCCGGCAGCTAGTGGTAGGGGTATGGTTTAGCAGAATTCATGATATGCCATAGGAAAGGGGCTATAGGTTCCATGCCCCAAGCTGCCTTAGAAACAATGAGGGGGAACAAAGGGGTTATGAGATGGGAGTGAAGACCGGTAAGTAGCTTCTCCGGCAGTTACTGGGTATCGAGGGGAATGTTCTAGCACGTTTTCTGATATGCCATAGCAAAAGGGCCATAGGTCCCATCCCCCCAGCTGTCATGGAAACAGCGAGTGATGAGATGCACCACGTACTTTGTTTGTTAGCAGCAGCAGCTTTCATGTTGACTACATCTACTCTCACTCAATGATATGTGGAAAAAACAGTGGTGAGAGAAGGCCAAGCAGCAGCAGCTGTACTAGTGTTGTATGAAGTGGCTATGTGATTCATAGCCTGTGCTGTGGCAGATCTTGGGGTGGGCAAGGGGGATGTCACCTATGTACTTGCCCTATGTTGAGAGCTGCATGGCGGAAGCTGCACTGGCAACACATCATGTCAGGTGCACTGGCTGTCACGTCCTGTCCTGTCGTGTTTAACACTGCGCTGCATTACCTTGAATTGCACTGCTTTTGCAGCCAGGAAAAGGACATCTGCCAGCACAGCAAGAGGCAGTGTAGCTCATCTTCTTCTTCTTTGTTTGGTGTCAACACCCTCTGTACTTGCCTACCACACTGCAGGTGAAGAAGGGCACATCTTGGTAGATGAGATGAGCCGTACCTCTGTGCCATCCATCTGGGCCATTGGGGAGGTCACAGGTCGGGGCCAATTCATGGCCACAGCACGCATGGAGGGTTTAGCCATTGCCAAGACCCTGGGTTTGAAGGACCCTACAACCCCAACGTTTGACACTGCACCACAACCCTTCTGGACCTTCCCTGAAGCTGCAAGCGTGGTGAGGGTCTGGCTTCCTTGGGTTTTAGGGCCCGGCTCTGGCTTCCTTGGGTTTTAGGGCTTTGTTCTGGCTTCTTGGGTTTAGGACTTTGTTCTGGCTTCTTGGGTTTTAGGGCCCGGCTCTGGCTTCTTGGTTTTTAGGGCTTTATTCTGGCTTCCTTGGGTTTAGGGCTGTGCTCTGGTTTCCATGGGTTTCACAGCGTAGTTGCTGCAGAGGTGTGGCTTACAGCTGCCAGTTTCTACCAAGATCAGCAAGCAGAGCAGTGCCCAGCCCCATCTATCAGATTTAGGCAGACGTTCATTGTCCCCATGAAATCTAGCTAATGCAAGCTGGTCAGCATGCTGTGTTGTGGCTGCCCGTGATTTGCAAGTGAGTCCTACCGTCCTACGCCCAATATGACGTGACTCAACGCTGGACTCTAAAGCCTATGACTGCTTTCCCTCATGCACTGCTGCCTAGGGCTGGTCTAAGTACGCTCCTGAAACCCAGTGCCCAAACCGTAGACGGGGACGCCCTGAGCGCTAAACCCTATTAAATGTTTTCCCGCATGCACTGCTATTGCTGCGGTAGGGCTGGTCTGAGGATGTTGCCCAAAGGAGTAAACACCAACCCTCACACTGCCTAAACCCTAATCACCACACACTTGGAATTCTAAACATTGTACCTGCGTCTCTTCTGCTGCTTAGGGCTGGTCTGAGGACGTTGCTAAGGAGCAGCTGGACAATGTTGCCATCTACACCAAGACCATCACCCCTCTGGCTGCTGTGTTCACACATGACAAGGAGAGCCCCCTCTTCATGAAAGTGGTGGTAGATGTGGATACTGATAAGGTAGTGGGAATACACTTGGCTGCTGGGCAAGCAGTGGAGATCATGCAGGTGAACCCAGGGGGTGGGAACGGGGTGGAGAGGGAGAGGGGTGGGAGGACAGATAAATTGCACGTGATGCCAGGGGAAGGGGGTGGAGAGGGAAGAGGGGGGAGGGGGGAGCGGAAAGAAGGTGGGAGAAGGGCGGGAGGACAGCAGGGGGAAATTTGATGTAAAATGTTTGTAGAGCTGAGGCCAGGGGAGAGGGCTGGGAAGGGGGAGGGGACACGGGAACCTGCACAGAAGGTGGGCTGGAGCCAGGAGGGATAGAGAGCGGGGGATTTTTGCTGAACGAATCGGAGGCAATGAGGAGGAGGGGAGAGGGGGGGGGGGAAGGATAAGAGAAGGGGATGGTAGGGATGGGGGTGAGATGGAGGGGGTTGTAAGGTGGCGGGACTAGGTAGGGAAAAGGGGGGAGGAGAGGGGAGAGGGCAATGTGCTAATGGCGGTAATCTGCTTCACTTTGTGGAGGTGACTGGAGTGGAAGGGGGCATTGCCTTTGAATCGATGCGATGGTAGGTTTGATTGGTTTGATGGTAGGTTTGATTGGTTTGATGGTAGGTTTGATTGGTTCGACCTAGCCGCGCTCTTGCGGTTGCCACTATGTTTAATGTGTGTGTATGTTTATGTCATGGCTGTGCAGGGCTATGTGGCAGCACTGAAGGCTGGACTTACTAAGACGCAACTCGACAGTGTGGTTGGTATGCACCCAACTTTGACCGAGGAGCTCTGCACTCTCAGGGAGCCCAAGAGGGTGGTGGGGCGCAAGGCTGACAGCCCAAAGCAACGGGAGGCTTCTACCGCAACGTGATGGCCTGCTGCACTCCCGTTCGACAGAGAGTAGAAAGGTTTAAGTTGCACAGGACCTGGTCAGGCAGGATATGCTTGGCTGCCTTACAAGCCAGGCATTTTGAGGTCTTCCCTGGCTCACGAAGACTGAAGGTCCGGGGATGATTTTGTGGGGTTTCTGTCAGCATGGTTCAGGGATTGGATTAGGTCTTATACACAGCCTTGTAAGCCTTGTTATTGCGCTGGCAGAAGTGATAGGTGAAAGCTGCAGGAATTTGATCAGCCCATTTGCTGCTCTGCTTTTCATGCTTTTCTCTGGAGGCCCTGCTTTTAGCGAAGGCATGGAAGGAACCTTGGGCCATGGTGCCATGCTAGAAACACACTAGAAATGCTTCTGTCCTTGCAACAGAACATGTCAATGGGTTTGATTGTATGCTTGCCAGCCCACCCTGTATGTCCTTCTTTGCCTCCTCACTCAAGGTAAAAGGCATTAAGAGCATTATTGTTGTCAGGCATGTAAGCCCTTAAGGGCCGTCGGCATTGTAAAGGATGGAAAGGTTATGAAAGGTTGTACTTACATTGAATGCAGCAAGGTACGCTGTCAGCCGGAAGCATCTGCTGGTCTGCAGGAGTGATAGTGGAACATTTCAACAAATGAGCACTGTGCAAATGAGGTACTGGAACCTCTGTTTATGTGCACAGCTCTTAAGGGAACAGGCTGTTGGCAAGCATGCTTTTGTACCAATGTAACTGACTCCCTTTGGTTTACGACCAAGTTGGCAGGTCAAGCGTTTGAAGCTTTCCATGTTGGAACCATCTTGATATGGTCTCGCAATAAGGTGGGATATGGTATTACTTTAAAACTGTGATGAATTGGTTGACTGCTAGATTGTTGTCGCACTGCTGCATAGAATATGCCATAGCTCTGAAGTCACCAGGGCTTATTGGTTGGCCTGTCCTGCATGGGACCATCGATTGGCTTGTCCTCCATGTGACTTCTTGCCGTGCAGAAGTCCAATATGGAAGGGTGCAGACGTTGGGCTGGCCCTGCAGGAGTTGCCCATTCCAGCGACCCAAGGGTTGGCTCATACGAAACCTCTTCTTCATGAACATTCCTATGCAATGACGACCGCAGGCTTTGTCGGCCTTTGGGCTGTTAGCAGGACTTTTCATCATCGCCTTTTGAGATTATGCACGGCCAGTAGATGTGGTTTGATGGTGAAGGTAGCATGGTGTATTATAAGTTTGACACAACCCATCCCCATCTTCTTTGTGGCGTGCGAATCTGCCTCGCAAATATGACCACCATGTCTGTTCTGCATCTCTCTCTGGCATCAGTGCCATATTGACCAAGGTATGCATTGGCCAGACGATGTGCTTATATGTTGGACCTTTGTTAGCTGATCGCAAGCCAACTGCGGCTTTTTGATTGCACACTCCATGGACTGTACCTACATTGGCACAAGCTTGTTGTAGGTATAAAGCCAATGCCCACGCATCCAGGGTCTTACTGCCCGAGTAACATTGGTGGGTCAGTGTTTGGCTCAGATATGGGGCCTTCATGATGAGAGGTACGGTCACTTGGCATGCACTTGCAGTGGAGGTTCCCTGGTTCTCTGATACATGTAGAGCTGAAGCAATGTACTATATATGCGCGAGTGGGCATCCCAAGTGAGGGGAGCCTCGCTGTCACAATTCGTGCCCAGTTATCATCGGCCTGCTAGTGTCAGGGTGAGGGCTTTTTGATTAGCGGATGTCGCACGATGTTTGGAAAATGGATTAGTATGCGAGCCGACAGCTTGGATGCTACTCAAGGACCCTTTGTAGCGGCCCTGAATGTTTTTTATACTGCACCGGAGGGAGTTTGTGCGTCCAACAGGACTTTGAAACTATACGGACCCCGCGGCTCAGCGGGGCCATCCCAGCTCACCGGACGCGTGGGATGTCATGCTGCTAAGGTAGGCATCCTTGACTACTTAAAATGGGCTAGTATGACGTTCGCTCCTGGTCCCTACCAATTACACCTTGGGAACAGATTCTCGGACAGACAGATAGACCCAGCCATGGATTTCTGCTCGCGGACTACTTTGCAGGTCTGATCTCTTCAAAATCACAGAACCGGCAGCCATGCAGCATAACATATGTGAGGTTTCCATGTATCTTCCCCAAACCGTCCAGCGATGGACAATCTACGTACGGACACCAGGGTCAGCCCACTGCTGCTGCTGCTGCGCTACCTGGTGCTGCTGACAAGTTGAACCCCCCGCCTGTATAGCGAGGGCCCGTTGCTGCCAAGGCTCCAGCCTTCCCTGCTGCTGCGCCCCCTGTTGACCTGTGCGCCTCTTTCTCTAGCTGCTCCCGCTTCTTGCCTTCAAAATACTTGCGCTTCAATTCCGTCAGCTCCTTGTTCAACCGATCAATCTCATACTTGTATTCTGACACTTGCACCTGATACATGTTCAATTCGGAAGCCATAGCCTTGAGCTGCTTTGTCTTCTCCCGTAGTCCACCCTGCAGCAGCAGCAGTAGCAGAATCCATCAACAGCAGTCAGAAACGGGTGTGTTGAAATCACTCCATACAAGATAATACTTAAGTGCAGGTAATCCTGGATAAACCCAATCTAGACTACCGCAAAGATAGGTCAAGTCAGAAAACAGCCGTGATAATCATTTTATACTGGACTGGTGCCAAAGTGGCAATTACGCCTCATGACAACGGCCTAGCTCCTTCTTCTGGACGTTATCTATGGCATAACCTGTTAGCTCACTACATGTTCAGACTTCCATTTAATCTCATACTTTCCGAACTTACTCCTTGTTTGCCCGGCCATTTCTCACCTGGTACATGCTCAGCTGCTCTGCTACTTCAGGCCCTGGTTGCCTGGCCAATATGTTTTTCAGCTCCACATACAGCTTCTCCTTCTCCTGTAAGGGTCCACAAAAAGCAGCTTTTAAGGAGGATGGTGGACAACAAGCAGCTTCAATAGCCCCGGCCCTAGCATGGTGTGCAAAAGCCTGGCTACGTATGATGTAACATTTATACAGCTGTGGCTGTAATGACAGCCAACGTTGCTGTCAAAGGAGCAACACGCAGAAGTGCAGGCCGTATCCTGATGTGCGCCTTATTTCTTGTTTAAGCCCTTAGAACACTAATGCAGGCTGCAACCCATTCGATCAACTGGCCTCAACAATCAGTGCAGTCAACTTGACCTAGCCCCTCTCTCACAATCGCTGGGTTCATTTGATGCCCAGCTGTGTAAGCAGATATGTTTCCACTCTCTCAGAACATGCGCCTGCTGGAGCCCTAAGCCTATACCATGAAAACAACGCTCGAACCAAGTATTGCTCCTCACCTGTACGAGCAGGTCCCTCTCCACCACCTCCTCAGTCCGAGCTATGAGGCGTTTCTGCAGTGTCTGGATCTTCTGGATCATCTCATATGTGCTGGGATCACTGCCCTCCAGCTTACGCCATCTGCAGTCAAGCAAGCAGCAGCAGCAGTAGCAGCAGCAGCAGCAACACATTTACAGCTTCTTATCACATGCACCTGCTTGGTAGCATCATGGCATCAACAGGATGCCGTGACTCCAAACCTTGCCCACATGGTCTTGCAGGCGCATTTGCAAGCCTCAGAGTAGCACTGCACTACAAACTGATTGCTGTTCCTAGCTTGATCCAGAACTTGTCCTAGCATTGTATAGTGCCAACGGAGGCGTCAATCACTTTCAATGTCGTACCTTGTTTGCACTCTGCTCCCCCGCCCTTTTGTATGGCCACAGAACCCAAGGTGCCTACTTACCTATGCACATTGAGTGGGTTCTCCAGCTCCTCACTGAGCGCTCTGACTTTGGTCCTTTCCGCCAGCAGTGCCCTGCCCAGCCCAGCTACCTCCCGCTTCAGCACATCCACATTAGCAACCCCCGTCCGCAGCACATGCAGCTCCCGCCTTAAGTCTGCAAGCTTGATCTTCAGCACCCTGATCTCATTCAGCCTGCACGAGTAACCAACGGTGTTATGCCACAGCCCTGCCTTGGGGAGAGCAACGTAACCATTAGCTTTGCTTGCAGGCCACACGAAAAAACATGATGGCTGCAGCCTCCCTCAATGCCACAACCTTCAGCAGGCTTGTTAGGCATCAGGCAGTGACATGTGGGGCCACAGCACAGTGACCTGGTGGGGCTAAAGCAGTCTCCACAAGATGGGCAACAACCAGAACCAACGGCATGCACGACAGGCACATCTACTGCTGGACACGTGCATGTGCTGCAAAGATGGGGGGGGGGGGGGCCCTTACCTGTCCCTATACTGCATCTGCCCCTTGCTGAGTGTGCTTTGCTGTATCTTGATCTTCTCATACAGCAGTGCCAGCTCATCATTGCGGCGGATGAGTTGGGTCCCCAAGATATCTCGCTCTGATAACACCAAGTCCAACTCCTTTTTCTGCCGTACACGCTCTGCACAAGCAGCAGACATGTTGTGAGGACAAGCCAAACCACAAGCATTGCTATATGACAGCGGTCCAGTTTTCCCTCAGCGGTGTAAACATTTGCCCCGGTTTAAACAAGAGAGCTAAGCATCTGTAGTGAATGCATGAACTGCCTAATTGACAACCTGTCTGTTGTGCTCTATAGATGGAGTTGCCTCGCCATCACATTGTATCTGAAACCATGCCAGAAGCCTTTAACAGAGCACATCACTGCAGTACAGGCATATCCACTGCTTTAAAGCCCACCTGCTAATATCTGCTTGCATTGGCTGCATTAGACCCACCAGCCATAGGTGCTGTTTGTTCCACTTTCAAAAGGCAAGCCTATTCTGTGGCCCATGAATCATCACTGCAGTGCTGCAGACCAAATATTGATGGGATGTACATTATGCTCCTTTTGCAGGGACCGTGGCACGGATGCAACCCATACCTGCATCTGCTTCTGCCACCACATGGTTCAGCTTCTCTAGCTGTGCCTTCTGCCCAGCAATGGCCTCATCTGCTTCTTGAATTTGGGCCTTGGACTTGGTCAGCTCCATCCGCAGGGCCTCTTTCTCTTTCTCCACCTGGGAAGTAAGGAAGAAGAAAGTTGGTACATCCTAATGTGTCTATCATCCCAGCTTAGGACGCTCACGCTGGAAACATTCAATTTGGGCGCAGTGGACCAGCCCATGCTGTAGCATGAACTCTATGTGTCTTGTAATAGGATACACACAGATGTCGTTTTAAGCCTGCTAGTACTTGGTGGCTGCCAGGAAGGACACATAGTTGGTAGAAGTTGGGTGGCCGCGTGGTCCGTTCGGACTGGGGGTGATTGGCGGGGGTCGGCAGGGGGGGGGGTGTAGCAGTTCGCGGTGAGGTGTCTCAGCTCAAGGACAAACATGTCTGATTAGCCCGACCATGCATATGTGTCCTTTCTGGCAGCCACAGGAACTACCCCCCATGTACACTTGCTTTTTCAGCAGCTTTGCTTACATACATCATCCAGGGAACTTCTGTTAACAGAATGATGCATGACTTTAACAACATGCATTCTCCCAATCTCATCTCTTCATTCACCACTCATGGTGTCTATATCAAGTATAATGTACATGTTGGCACTTGCGCAGTGGCATTGGTGGGCCCTCACCTTCATATGATCAAAGTGCTCCTTGACAAGCGCCAGATCCTTAGCACTGATCTCTTCCTTCAGCTGCTCTATCTGATGCCCCATGATCTTAAACTTGCGCTTCATCTCTGCTATCTCATCCTGGCTCTCAATCAAGCTCTTGCTGTACAGGTTGCGGTCCGCTCGCACAGCCTCATACAGCGCCTGCTGCTGCTTCAGCCGCCCCTCTCCTTCTGAGATGCGCTTCTGCAGCTCCAGGATGGCCACTTCCCGAAGCTTCACCTCCTCCAGTGCCTGCAAGGCCAAAAGCTTTGTCAGTTTGCTTTTGGAAACCTTTGAGCCTTGTGTTGCCTCATGGGTTTTATTCTTTCACATGTAACTTTCAAACCATGACCGTTTCGCACGGGCAGACTTCATGCAGTAGCAGAAGCAGCCGCTCCAGCAACCAGCATTTGGTTTGTACACCAACATCTCATTACATGCAGTATTGAAGTATTTTAGTCCATAAGCTGCAAGGAGCTGCAGACCATACAGCCACCAAATTTTAAATGCCTAACAGTGGAGGCATACAGTGATGCTTCTTAGATAACATATGTATACCAAGCCAAGTGCTCCATGGACTGGCGTACCTGCAAGTACTTTGCACTGGCATCACTAGCCTCTGACGTCAGCTTCTCCCGCTCCTTCTCTAAGCTGGCCAAGGTCTTGGCTGCACGTTGAGCCTCTGCCCGGTAAGATGCCACCTCCTGCTCCAAGTTGCGCTTGCTGTTCTCGCTGATCTTGACCAGGTCCACCTGCTTCTGTGTGGCACCGTCAGCCTGCAGAACCACACAACACATCCCTTGTTCGAAGCGATCGACACAACCCCACAAACACAGGCCAGCATAAGATCTGAGACAGCAAATGAATGGTACTCCCCCAAAAGGCCGGCACATGCGAGGCACATGTGTAGTCCTCTTCTGATGAGCATATATCGAAAGCTGCTGCACAGGTTCAAAAAATTAGCTGCACCGATAGGTCCAGAGCATCACTATATTAGCTGATCCCACCCTGCATTAATGAAATGGAAAACTAGACAAAGGGTCATATACCAAGGCCAGCTCAATCATGCAAGCTTGAATTAGCACAGAGTCACCTGGGATGCTCCCACTGACAGGGGTCTGGTGCTTCTGCTAACAGTGATGTGCAGTTTGTGACAAGAGTTGATGTGATGTACGCCTGCAGTGCTCGAGCCTAGTGACTGGTTACCTGAGTCCTAAGCTTGTTGAGAATATCCCTTTCCCGTGCCAACTCCTCCATCTTCTTGCGCTCAAAGTCAGCTGCCCTCTTTGCTGTCTCCACCTCACGTTCTAAGCTGGCAATGTGGATCTTGAGGGTGTCCCGCTCTGTGGTGAGCACCTCCTGGGCCTCCTCCAAGGACTTGACCTTCTTCAGCGTTGCATCCTTCATCTATGTGAACAGAAACGCAGGCAAAATATCATCATACACACAAAGCTAATCACAACTTACCCTCAATTTTTGTGACCAACCAAGCATGCAAAACACTACCCCACCACATGCTGTTCCAAGCAATACCTATCAACGCAGGGAAGAGGGACGGGACTCTCAGTGCCATCTCCCTATAAGTCAGTGATAAGTCAGTGACAGCACTCCCATGACGTCTGTGGCCACGCCCAGATTACACATAGCTAGATAATCTTGCTGAACTGATTGGTACAGCACTGCTCCCGAGCCCTCCAAGATCCCTCACCATGCAGTGTCCAGCCAGCACATCATCATTCAAACTTGCTGCAGCACATCAGGGGCATGTTCATCCTAAGTCCCAGCAGCTTTCAGACCTAGCAGAGGGCCGCACCATGCCATGCATCTGTGCTCACCTTCACAATACGTGACACTTCTGCATGTGCAGCTGCCAGCTCCTCCTCCTTGTTCTTCAGCTCCACCTGCTTAGAGCTGTTTTCTGCCAGCAGCTGGGTATTCACGTGAACTTGCTCATCAAGGTCATGGTGCAGCTTGGTCATCTGGGACAAGAAGCAATACAAACATCAAGTTTAAGTCAGCTCTCATCAGATTCTTCATAAGCAGGGCTACTTCAGCAAGCTGCCCTTGCATTGACATACAGTGCTTTGCGACTGTCAGAAGTGCAGCACGTGTGAACGCCTGCTTGCCTGCACCTATGCATGTACCACATCATCCTGATTGAACACGGACATACTGAACCAGTGCTGTAGGCCCCTCAGCACACACTTTGACAACAATTGACAAGGCGCAGCAATGCCAGCAATGAGCTTATTGTGACCTCATGCCACCTACCTTCTCGTTCAGAGTGCTGTACTCCTTCTGCACCTTCTCAGTTGCTGACTTGGCCTCCCGAATCATCACCTCAAGCCGCTGTATCTGCTCATTAGCCCCCTGCAGCTCCACCTGCTTGCTGCAGATCTGCGATCACAAGCAAAGCAACATAGCTAAGCAGAAGTCTTGTGCTGAGAAGACCAAAAATATGGCTGTTCAATGAACACTGCACCCGTCCACATCCAGTGCATGCATCCAGTGCAAGGACTGCATGAAATGGAGTGTGGTCGGGACACTTTCTTAGCTCCTGATGCCTACGCTTGCTGTGCGGTGCACTTAGTCTTCAAACAGCAGGTTCCTGGAAGCATGGCGCGAAACGTATAGCCATGCAAGAGCCCCTGGCAAAAGTCCCAGTGTCATTAGCAACTAGCAGCAGATGGCAGGCTAAGCTCAACCTTGAGGCAAATGCTTTTGCAGCAGCTCGTCTTCCATAAATCAGGAATGTAATCTGACAGTGGAGTATGAAAGCGCCCACCTGTCCCTCTTGATCATTATTCCGGTGCTACAGACCCACAAGATATGCCAGAGTGTTATCGTGTTGCTCCAGGCTAAAGTATTCCCTGGGGCATGCCTGTTATTAACATTCTAATGGTCATGGGGCATATGCTGACCCACCTCAGTGTTCTTAGCATCCACTGCTCCTCTCAGATCCCGACCTTCTTTCTCCAACCGCTCCTTCTTACGAACTTCCCGCTCAGCCTCAGACTTCTTCTCTTGGTACTACAATCAACCACACATGTCAGAATGATGTTCCTTGCTATCAACGTGGACCGTGCATCTGGCCCTAGAGATGGGGCTTTTCATGAAGTAAAATGATGAACAAAGTACAAGCAGCTTCACAATCGTCCATGCAACGTTCTCAATTATGACTGGTCCTCAATCTCTATAGCTTTGCTGCAGTTGAAAGATTCAAGAGCACCAAGAGGTCTCAGGTAGATACGCATGCACACGCTGAAAGCAGCCAAGAAGGTGCAGCCTTACCTGCTGTTTAAGCATTGCGATGTCACCCTCCAGCTGCAGCTTGTCTGCCTCAGCACGACGCAGATCTTCTGTAGCTTTCAGCAGATCATTGCGCATGGACATGATTTGGTCCACCTATGAGGACAACAGACAGGCACAGGAGTCAATGGTCATAGAGTTTGGAGAGGCCTTGTCTGACTCAGCTCGAAAACATGTACTCATTCACAACACCGTTTTGGCCCATCCATGGAAAGGTGCAAGGCGCCTGCTCAAACAGAAGCTCTGGCTGCCCAGTCATATTCGTTTCCATCAAGTGCATTGCTTCTCTGAGCTTCTGAGATGCGAAGATGGAGGCATGTTCACCATGTATGGCCCCCAATCCTAGCCAGTTCAGTCTTTGAGGCATGGTCAAGCTGTTAAGTACTCTTTTGGCTCTGCAATCCAGTTAAGATCAAGAGCATGTCTGCACAGAGTCAGCAAATCTGTCCTGATGCCATGCACCTGCTGACACAAGAACATCGGCTGCCTTGATAACCTTGGTACAGTTCCTTGACCATTCCACTCCTTCATGCAAGTGAACTAGCTGCTGCCCTTCCTAAACATCTGCTAAGTCCTGTCCGCCCCGCCCAATCACTGACCAGTGCCTTTATGCTATGAAATCTGCAAATCTCCAACGTACCTGCACATCCCGCTCCCGCAGCAGCTCCTCCTTCTGCCTCATCAGCTCAGCCAGTGTTGCATCCTCTGCCAAGCTCATTGCAGCCCCAGACTCAGCCAAGCGGCTCAGGTTGGTAATCTCAGCCTTGAGCGCCTGGATGGTTTGCTTTGCTTGCACTTCCTGCACACAGGCACAGCATGGCAAGAAGGCAGTACACGATACTATAACAAAACCTGCCTTAGGCAAAATGGGTTTCTTCTTCAAACGTCCTAGCTTTGCTGCTGATGTACACCTGCCTGCAGCAAGTGCTGTAGCATATCATTGTGTGTCCCAGTGAAGCACTCACCTTTTCATGGCTGGAGTCGACCAGTTTCCAAGCCTTCTCAATCTCTTTTTTGAGTGCTATGATGGTCTGCTGGTCTTCCTCGCTGAGCTTCAAGGCGGTTTGCACCTTGGCTGCATTGCTGACAATCTCAGAATTAAGCTCCCGACACTTCTTGGTAAGCCTGGACTCATTGTCTGCAAGGCAACATCAATGAATTGGAATTGACTGCATGCACACCTGGTGCATCCATGGGAGTCCCACTGCAGAGCATGCAAACATGTTCTTTTTCTGGCTTCTTTAACTGCTTGCTGCACCCTGTTTAAGTGGTTCTGCTGGCACTAATGCTGTGGGCCTAAGTGCCAAGCATCCTGCATACAGGGACCAACGGAATGATTGCTAGCGATCTGATCTCCATTGTATTCAGTTCAGGATTAAGAGCAGAGGTCATTGCAGCTTTGACACCTGCACACTGTGCTGCTGCTGCTGCTTATGCCCCTGCGTATTGCTCCAGGTGCCTATAACATCTAGCAGTGCGCGACTGTAATCAGTATCTCCTCTGCTGCCTCACCATTCGACTTCTTTATGGCTTTGAAGAGCTTCTCATACTCAAGGCGGAATCTTTCGAGTGCTTTGTCTTCTGACAGCTCCCTAAGGACCTATACAAGCAAGCGCCCTCACAATCACTAATATTTCAATTTCATCCTTCGCTCCAGCGCAGGTGGATGTGCCATGCAGCTGCTCTTGTGGCAAATGGGCTGAAGCCAACAGCAAGTGAAGGGTCACCTCCTGAAAATCCGCCTGCAGAACCTCGAAAGGCCTGTGCTCATACGCAGAGCCATCCAGGAGCCCTTTATTCTTCTGAGCTGCTTCCATCCTTATGGTTTAAATCCCCATGGGGCGTCTCAAATCATTTCCCGGTCTCGCCGGACACTCTTCAGAGACATGTGTACCTGCAGAGGGGCTTCGCGCAGTATGGATACTGGTGATTTGGTGAAGCTACGGTGTAATAGATGAGACCATCCACACCGATGCGGTGAACGTGGAATGAGTTTTACTGAGTTTTCCTGAGCAAATCCGGGTTCATGACTTGACGAACCTTGCTACACCCTCGAGTGACACCCTGGGCTCTCAAGTCTCGGCTCCTATATACAGTTCTGGGCTTAACATGTACATCTGAAACAAGCTCCGTGTTTTGCAGTTAGCTATGCTGCTACGGAAGAAGCCCCGACATCCAGGTGTTCCTGCCCACCCGCGCGAGTGCTGCTTGCGTGCAGTTCGCACAGTGATTCGTGTGGCACGAGAGCTTAAGGGGACGTAAGAGGCGATATATACCCAGTTGCCGCCAAGATGTTCAGTCGATTATCGAAGCAGGTGGGAAGCGTAACGGGATCCTCGCATGAGCTGGCAGAATGACTCTAGGCGTGAGCAGCTGAACTTGCTGGAAATTTCAATAACATACCCTGGAAATCTTGGCATGCATGCACCTGTTTTTTATAGATAAGGGAGGATCAACAACATTGACATTTACGTGGACGAACCTGGGGCATGTTAAAGGAGCAGCAACCCCTCAGCCACATACAGCCATAGGGGCAACAGCCGCACCCCCCAAATGTATGTCGGCTGCATTGAGCTGACATTAAGTTGAAGCTTGTAACGTGTACTCAGCAGGCTTGCCCATTACCTCAGATCTTACCAAACTATGAAATGACCCCGTCAAAACGGGACCCACAACTAAGGAGCCACCTTCTGCTCCAAGCACATCATGTCCAACAGTCTGACACTGGCTGCCACCAACCCACCCTTGATCACTTCATGCTAGATAGCCACTGTATGCCAGGCCAGTCCAGTCAACTCTTGCCGTGCGGTGACCAATTGACCCAGTCAACAACAAGCCAAGCGCTCTATCTTTACATACTGATCTATCTTTAAGATACATATTTAAGGGGCCATGTTGTAATCGTAATCGTAATCGTAAGGTGTGGCATCTATCTTTAACAACCTCCGATCCACACACGCATCTTTTCGACTACCAGCAAATTCCAACAATCTGTTACAGGACCACCAGCTGTCCAGCAGGGTCTGCTAGCACGGAAGACAGTGGCCCTCATACCACAAACCTGGCAGCTATCTGCCAGAGCCAGATGCAGCAGTGCCAGTTTAGAATGACACCGTCCTCGATGTAAACCTTTGCCTGCACTGAAATTCCTGGCTGTCCGCTAAGGGCCCAATCAGATAATTATTCAGCCCCATCCTGACCACGGCAATGGAAGATACCCGTGAGGTCCCCCTGTTACTACCGCCAGATTATCAAGCCTCATCCACCCAGCATAACGCAGCCATACCTGTAGGACACTCAACCTATCAGCAGCAAACACACTGCTCCTTTGCATGGACGCCACATGCTTAACATCAAGCATGCAAAGGTAGTGGCACACCAGCTATTCGAACCTTGCCAGCTATACTTCGCTGCAACCAAAATTTGCAGGGTACCAGTTTCCCTGTGTGCTGCTTCACTCTCTCTTTACCTGTACCACACTACTCTATGTTCCATCTGCTGAGCTATGCTGCGGTTAGAACCAAATAACTCGTGCTCAACAGGAAAACATTGGGCTTGGCAATGTATCTACCATGCAGCAAAAACCGATAATGAACAATTGCAGACTAGCCGCTGCATATCCTGTATGGGACGCCCCAGGAGTCCCAACATACAAGGACACACGGGCCCTGCTTTTATACAATCTGCAGCTGCACAGAGAGTGTACAAAGCAGACATGCACAAGAGAGCACGCACCACACCAGCCTGCATCAACCAATGGCTGAAGATCCTTCCTATGAGTAAAACTACAACCTGCGTTGACAAATGGCAAAACTGATAAGACCATACAGCAGGCTATGAAGCAGACCGTCTCACACGATCACCTCCCAACTCTTCTAAAGGTAAACGTGCCACATGTCCATCAAGCCAACCAGCGATCTCCTTCTTACAAGGCTCCTCAGACACTGATCAATAAGCACTTGCGGGACCCATCACTTTTCCTCTCCTTTTACCCTTTTCCCCTTCACTCTTCCCAGTTAACTAACTTGTCCACAGCTACCTTAGCCAGGTCCTGCGAGGACACCCTGCACAACTACGTTCCTCAATAGTCCCTATCCCTACCAAACCTGCTCCATTGCAGAAGAAATCAGCTGATCTGCTATTGGCGCCGACCAGCGTGAGTTACCATTAAGCAGCACAGACTAGTGCTCATTGGTGTTCCCACACTCAGATTTCTATATCCACAACCATAGCAGCCAAGGACCCTCCACCATACAAACAGTCTTGCTGTGAAGCCAACGTCTGTCAAGCAGGGCATGCATGATGGAGTGCACACCCCTCACTTGCCAACAACCCCTTGAAGATGCAATCACACTCACCCTCAAACACACACACACACTATGATACAAGAGGATACCCTGTACAACTCTTCCACCCACCCAAAACTTGCAGTGATCCAAAAACACCTCTCCAACAAGCCCTGATGCAGATGCCTTTTCCCAGTGCAGCCCAACCCCCAACTAGCACATTTCCAGGGCCAAGCCAAACCCCAAGAGGCGAGCAACATCCGCCCACTCACTTCATATTCTTGGCCCTCTGCTTTGCGCTCACCCGCCCGGCTGCTAGCGCTGTGCTGCGCTTATGCTACGACAGCGGTCGGCTCAGGTGTTGTTGCGGCAGTGGCAGCCAAGGATGCACCTGCATTCAGGCTTACTGAGTGCAGAGCGGATGCCTGGAACGCACGTGCAGCAGGCAAATCTGCCCTGTAGATGCACCCACAGCCAATGATCTGCTCTGGAAGCTCCTCAGGTGCGTTGCCCTGCAGACAAAAGGTACAGCATGTCAGGCCTTCAATGGACTGCACCAGCAGCACGACAGCTTGGCACCAGTAACAACTCATGCAGGATGGCTCTGACCTCAGCCACAAAAGACAATTCGGAAGTTACCAGTAGTCCACTCCTATTGCAATCGACTCTTACAACGCTTTAGGCTCCATACAACGCCTCTCCCATCAAAAGATGCGCCAATTCACAAACAAATCTGTGTTTTCCCTCTGTGCATCATGAAGCCTCGCTGAGATTTTGCTGTGGCCACAACACGCCTGAAACGTCCACTCAGGATGGCCACTAGCTCACTACAGCCGAAAGCCAGGCCCACTGGCATTGGATTGGCATGCACAACAGGAAAGACGGGGCACTACACTATCGCCCCATCTGTGTCTGTTTGTTCTCATGAATAACAACTGACACCTAGCATGATGTCTAAAGCACCGCCGTCCATTCTGCCAGTGCATACCTACGATCAATGTAATTGAGTGACTTGCTACACTTAGAAAATGCCGTGCCAATGACGATCCCAATCTTACCTGCACAACAAAGGCGACCTCCCAGATCACGTCCTTCAGCCGCTGTGAATAGCTGGCCAAGGCCTTGCGGGCCAAGAAGGCATAGCTGTGGATGTCAAAATCCACCTCTAGGTAGCTGGAGCCAGGGCCCATGTAGAAGAAGTGCTGTGTGCACAAAACAAACATGTCAGCTGCTGGGGAACAGAGGAGAAAGGATGCAGTACAGGCATTTGAAAGCGGGCAAGGTGCATGCACATAGACCGGCAGCCACTGCCACAACTGCAACTTGTCCACACGCCCCAAGCCCACGTTATGTGGCTAGGTGGCTCGTACCTGAGATGCAGCGCTACAAAGCCAGAACGGGGGAGCAAAAGCATCACTTGCTGATACCAAACAAAAGGCAATACCAGTACTTCTCGACTGTTTCTGTAGCACCTGCATGGAGGCAACGTGCATATCTCCACTGTACTTACCTGCCAGTACGAATCTGAGGGCTGCTCGAAACTCCTACTTTGCATTGACCAGACCTGTCACACTGCTGCTATAGAACTGCTGACACGTGCTCCTCCCCCCCCCCCTGCTTGGAACACACACCTTTGGAACACACACCTACAATCGGCTTTGACCCTCCAAACGTATCCACGTCCTATCTGACCTACCAAGCTAATCCTAGTCCTACCTGCGGCCGCGACAGCACAGGCTTCTCATTGTAGTTCTGCAGCAGCTTGTACTCCGCCCCCGACAGTGGGCCCTTCTCTGCCCACTCATCTACATTGACCACCCTGCAATCACACAGCAAAACATGACTCGTTGCAATGCTCCTCATGGTAAGTCCATTTCTGGGTCGCAAGAGGTGGAGAGTTTCCGAATTTTGTGCAGATATAAAGACAACTTTGACTGTCTAATCACTTGGCCAAGCTGACAATCCAACAGCTGCCTGGCAATCGCGCCATGCATGTGCGAGCACAGCACGTTGGCCTGGCAACACACCACAGGATACATGTATCACCTTACCAGGCACAAGCATGGACTATCCCACATGACCTTATGTGACAAGCATACTAACAAAGGGGTCAACTACAACTTTGACCCAATGGCTTTCCCTCTCCATATCTCTGAACTCACCTGGCAATGATCTTCAAGCGCTCTCTCGTAGGAGAGCCATCCGCCTCCCTCCCGTTTGCTATGAAACGCATCAGCAGGCCCAATGCCGCCTTATTCTCAAACCTGCAACGAGCAGAACAGAACAATAGATAATATTGGTTCTTACTACTATGGACATAGCAAGTACTGTCATTTCAATTGGAAGCATCAAGGCGCAATAAATGACAGTGCTCATTAACATAGTGAGCAACGTGTTTGTGCAAAATTGTGTGTCCTCCAGGCATACTGCAACTCCCTCGTCTAAACCATGGCTGCAGTCATATGCCCCAATGTCCAGCTACAGCTAGCCATTACATTCCCTCCGCCTCCTCTGCTACACGCTGTTCTTCCCCCGATACATACAGAATCAGTTGCTGCTATCAACTCGCCCCTCTTATGCACAACTCACTTGCTGGGGTCAAAGTCCTCCGGCAACGCAAAGTAGAAAACTACACTCTGCCCAGGCCCATCATTGGCCCCAAAGAAGGATGGCTGATAGCTTGGCAGCTGCAGGTTCATGACCAGCAGCGGCGGCAAGGCCACATCTGGTGCTCCAGGGATGTCTGACTTCACCATCACAGGCGGCCGCGTCTGTGGCAGCACCAGGTGCTTTGCTACATGCAGAGTCTTCGCCTCTGTCGAGAAGAGGTCCATTGCTACAAGGCGGTATATGGCCTTCTCACTGTTGACCTTGAGCTTGGTCTTCATGTAGTCCATGCTCCGAATCTTGAACCGGGTAGCATCAGCTTCTGACCAGCATTCCCTTTGATCGCTCTTCACTCCTGACCTGTGGTCATAGCGCTGCAGGCATGGAATGGTGAGTGAACATTAGCGTAGCATGAGGCGCATAACTTGCATTTGGTGCTCAAACAAGATAACTGTAGAATAAACAATGGAATGTGCTCACCCACAGCTGGTCTTGCAAGATTGCTAGGGAAGAAAGTATTGCAGTAAGGTAGTTCCGAGCTTGGCTCAAATCATTGCAACCTGGCAATGGTGGTCCACACAGCAGGACATTGCTTGCTGCGAGTTTTCACTGGGTGGCCTATTTGGACATGAGCACTGTGCCTCGACCCCCCTCCCCCCGCCTCCCACACACCCTTGGGCAACGTCAGACACAACAGTAAGCACAGTCAGACATTGGTGCAGCCACCAAACAAGCTGCTGCATACTGTAGGCCCGCCATACGTGCTTTGGAAAGGCTTGGACTATGGCCTTACCGCGAAAGTAGAGCCTGCTGCTGCCCGCACTCCTGCGCCTTTGGGGAAGGGACTGTGGATACGCCCACTGCTTGTAACTGCATGCTCCCCGGTCGGGCTCTTCGGGTTCTCTCGCATGATGGACAGGCAGCTGCTGAACAATCCTGGTGCATTCTCTGCCTCTCCTGAGTCACTGGTCTCATACCCTGATTGGCTGCTGGATCCATCCACATACCCCTGGGGTGTGGAAGGTAGCTGAACAGAAGTTAGTCTCCAACAGGGGGCATGATGTCATCATTCCGACTGTAAGACTGCAATCCATGAAAGCAATGAAACACATTCTGCGGGCTCGCATGGTATTAGCTAGCCGACCTCAAGGGCTCCTTGGCACTCTCGTGTACGACAACCAAGCTGGCCCACCCCACCAAAGCACTATGTGCCATGCACTTGACACCCAGTGGACAAGAATGACCAAGTGTTTTTGATGCATTGCTGGTACAAACGCCAGCATCTGCTCTCCTCCGTTTGGACACCCTGCTTAAGGCTGCACAGCTGTACACCAGAAGGCAAATGTTGGGTAGCCAAGGACACCCCATGCTGCCATTGCTGCTGCTGCTGGCGACATGTCAGATGGTGGCACACTCACCTGCTCATAACCAGAGGCGCTTCTGGGCGATGCGGGTGCAGAGTTGTCATTGTATGAGCCTACATCCATGTTATAGAGTTTAGTTGTAGTCTCCCCATTGTCATATATGGTACTTTGTCCTGTTGCTTCACATGGCTGTGATGCCATTCTGCAGCCAACCTACCTCCATCACTTATCGAAAAAGCGTCCCTTGCATCATGCCAGTCAGGATCCTCTGTGCAGAGGCAAGGTCAAGTCAAATCTCATCAGCATGGATCCTGAGGCAGCTGAGAAAGCCACTCCTGTACCTGACCCCCCAGAGCCAGCCCGGTCAGATGGGCTAGCGCTGACTACGTGCAGTCGAGCTGATGCTGCATGATGATGGCGGCGACGGGACCGCTTGTGCGGTGGCCTTTCTCTCTTTTGACGCCCAAAACCACAGCAGGCCGAGAAGAGGTTTCTCATTTAAGCAGCCTTCACAGGAAGGCGTGCATCACACCATCAGACCAAGCTCCGCCAGTGAAACTTGACAATTTCAGTTCATACGCTAGGTATATAACGGCACGACAGCGTTCGCTAAGTGCGTTTTGCCGTATTACTCAGTGGGCACTCAAGGGGCCACATGCTTCGAAGTTGCCATACAATGCTAGTCTTACTAATGCCCGGATCGTTAGGTAGTAAGAAGGGTCAACAACTACTTCAAGATTCGCCCCTCAAACTGTAGAACCGTTTCTAAGAGCATCCAATTCTCTTCCAAGTTCCCAAAACCTGAGGTTCAACTCGAACTCGGCTAAAAGTCTCGGGCTAGTCACAAGTCCCTTCTGCGCTTCACACTTCACGCATATTGTCTTCCGGGACTGCTTGGATACTGTTACTGAAGGCTTTTGTTGCGTGCCATTTGTTAGTTGTTCCAAGTTGCTATCCAGTCTGCCCCTCAACAACACGATCACACCTAGCCTGCCTCGTTTCATTGCCTTGTAATGGCCTTCCAGGGCCAAGGCCGTGGAGGCAGACGCGGAGGAGGGGGCAGAGGGGGTGGGGGAGGCGGGAGGGGTGGTGGAGGAACTGTTCAGCGCGCCGGGGGAGGCCGGGGTGGAGGATCACAAGGCAGGGGTGGACAAGGTGGAAGAGGTGGTTTCAGGCCACAGGGCGGTGTAAACAAAGGCGGTGGTGGTGGTGGTGGAGGCCGGGGAGGCTTCCGCGGTGGAAGGCGCGGTGGGCGTGGTGGACCACGTGGTGGTGGCCGTGGCCGAGGCAGGGGCAGGGGCAGCGAAAAGCCCAAGAGTGCAGCAGAGCTAGACGAAGAGCTGAACCGTTACATGCTAAAGGACAAGGAGGTAGCTGCGAAGCACCTGGACTCCGAGTTGGACGACTACTGGAAGAACAAGAACAAGAAGGACGATGCTCCAGCAGCAGCAGCAGCAGCAGATAATGAAGAGGCAGCAGACGAGATGGAGGCAGATGGCTAAGCAGTCTCAGTGAACGCCACATTGCCAAGAAACATACTTTTTGCCATCAAGAAGGTCAGGTTAGGCTTGGCTGTAGGTTGGCTTGGGCTTGGAGCTTAGTTGTGCAGGTCTGGGAACTGGCCTGGTATTGGTTGCGTATGCCTTCTAAGGGGCCTGGCACACGATTTGAGTTCTTGTGCTGCATGCTGCTGTGACATGGACTTGCGTGGGCAATGTCATGTCTGCCACCAGGGCATGCGAAGCTGGCTGAGTGGGAGGGCAGTGAACATGGACCTGGCCTGCATGTGCTGTTAGATGGATTGGTAACCTGGGCATTGCACCTGGCAATCTAGTAGACCTGGAGATTTGGTCAGGTTGGTTCTTCCCTCAGCCTTTACAATAACTGGTATGGTGGTGTTTATCGCCATGTGCTCCTCTTGGCACATGGAAGTAGGTTGTTGTCTATGCATGACATGTTGGCATGGGCACATCAACATGTCGGGGGACGCCTTCTTTGTCACGTGAGGGTTGCACCTGGTATGGTCCCCTTTGACCTAGCCCGACTTTTGATACAACCTGTGTTTTTGGAGCAAATTATATGTGGTGGGTTCCCAATCCCCTATTACAATGGCGGGTCAAGGTACAAATCTCACAGTGTGCGTGTTGACTATGTGGGGCTGGCGAAGGCCTGTTTCTAAGGCCTTGAGTAAACAGACCTGGAGCTTTTGTGAAGTAGCTGCACGGTATTGGACTGCTGGACCAGATGGTGGGGTTCTCTTATGTTGTCTTTTGACGCTGGAGAGAAGCTGTACGCTGAAAGTGCTGGGGGCATTTTTGATGTACAATAAATTGTCTTTGTCATGTTAGCTGGAGTATGCATCATTGCAGCAGTCTGCTGCGATGATGCATGCCTTTCTCTTGTGGCGTCCAGCTGTGTGCTCAAGGGGCATAGTGCTTGGATGTGGTGGGTTCAACTAGGTAGCAGAGACAGCGCAGTGCAGCAGGTGGGGTTGGAGGGCTCAACTCTTATGGGCCTGCTATAGGCAGCAGAAGAAGGCACAAGTAGCACCTGCGCCAGTTTCAGGCAGTTGGAGGGTCTTCCGAGCTGGTGGTTAGTGGCATGCCAGGTCTGCAGCAGCGGGCTTGACGGCAAATGGCTGCCATAGCTGCTGGTGCGAGGGGTCTCCCACTTGACAGATCTGAAGAAGATCAGTGCCATTGCAAGACATGGCTCGTTGTGATCATCTTGTAGTTCTAGCATCCACTATAAATGGCTATACGACAGTAGCTATTGATACATGCATGTATGATAAATAGAGCGGCCACTGATATGTACTCTCTCTGCTGATGACAGCTTTGGTTGAGTTTGGACATTTTGCTTCTCTCTCAATAGTATTGGCAAGACTGATGACGTCTGCACCAATTGGAGAGGTAGATAGGAGGTGTGATAGAACGCAACTGCATGCTTGAAACCAGCTGCCACTAGACTGTGGAAGGGTGGCTCTCAGTGGCGGGTGGTGATTGCTCTCAGATTGGGTGCCTGGGTTAACCCTTGGCACACACCAGTGGTTGACATCATTGGATGCATAAGATTTGGCGTGCTTTTAGCACGTTCCTTAGGATTCATTACAGATCCGGGCACACTTAGCGCAAATGCAAATCCACCGTTGATCGGCCACATTGAGACAGAATTTTCCATCTGTGGCTGTGGCTCTTCCGTCATGATGTGAGCAATGACGAAGGTAGTGTTACTTTGCAGTGCGCTAACAGGACTGCCCTGTGAGCGCACTGCACTGCGGCCTCGCTCCGGTGCCACGGCAGTACTTGCAAGTACGGTTCTCCAGCTCTGACTCTGCAAGACTCATGCGTCCAGCATGTTGTGCAGGGTAAAACGTGGTGAAGGACTCTTGACTACCAGGCCCTGGTCACATGCTCCATTTGCCAATGCTGTATGTGCTGGCCCCATTTTCTGACGCCATGGCCACGGGCAGTTGAGCCTTCAAAAACCACCTTTGCTTAAAATCAGATCGCATGAGACGACAAGTCAATTGAATGTTCAACACGTTGCATGATATGACATGATAACACAAGATAAATAACGGAAGAGAGCAATCACCTGCCCCTGAAGATGGGCAAGGACGCTCTGCCCGTCACCGCTCAGATTGTAAAAGATGGCAAGGAAGAGGGATCAAAGACGTTGAAGAGCTCCATAGGCTTCCTTCACGCCTTCAGGTACACACAGCTTTGTCATGCAATCCACCTGCATGCTGGCAAGGCTGCACCAAAGGCAACCAGAGCTCGTTCAGGAGCTATTGGAAATGTCCGTACAATCGTTCTAAAGATCACTCATCTCTGCAGCTGCGCGGCACCACTGGACGTCCTTTTGATGATCCTGGCAACGTTGGCAAGCCTTGGCAATGGTATGTCGTTTCTGCAGCCTCCAAAATACCCCTTGTTTCAAGTTGGGACATTTGATCAAAGCAAATGAACTGCATGGCATACCCAACCGGTGCCTTTGTCAGATATCAGTACTTCTGTCTGCGATCTTGGAATTGATGGCTGGCATACTACCAGCTGCAGCGCAAGTCAGCAGGAGTTTATGGTATGCTCTGCTTGCAGGCTGCATGCTGCCTTTGTTTGCCCTGTCCTTCGGCGACTTCACAGATGCCCTCAGCGACCCAGACATCATGCCAAAGGTCAAGCAAGCAGCGCTTGCATTTGTGTACCTTGCTATCGCTGTGTTCGTAGCCTTTTACCTTCAGGCTATGCTCTGGATGGTGACAGGCGACAGGCAGACAACCAGCCTCCGGCATAAGTATCTGAATGCAGCGCTTCGCCAGGATATTACCTACTTTGATGTCCACGCAAGCACTGGTAGGCAGGAGGCTGCTCATGAAAATGGTCCCCGATCAGCACTCCCCCTTTCACATGTAGCAGCTTCCACCTCCCTGTGACATCCATGTATTCTTGCAGTGTAAGCAGCACATTCCATCACTTGTGTCACTGCCTTCGCCTAACAATATCCACCATGCATGGTTGCATTTTACCACTTTTTAGCTTGCAAAGAGCAACTGCCACTGTCTCTCAAGGCCTTTGGCCTAACCTGCATCGCCAAGTACAAACACTTATGTGCTCGCAGGGCGTCTGATGAGGGGACTAGGGGAAGATGCTTCAGCTGTGCAGAGAGCCATCAGTGAGAGGCTAGGGGCAATTTTGCAGCACACAGCAACATTTGTGGTTGGATTCATCATCGCCTTCCTGAAGAGTAAGTACCTTACTTCGGAGCAACCAGTGACTGCAGCCCCAAGCAGCCCTGCCTCCTCATCGCCTTGGTCATGCACTGTGAAAAGGAACTTTGAGTACTCTGCCTGGAGGCTGGATCATGGAAGCTTCACACTAGTTTATAATGAACGCAGGTTGGGACATGACACTGGTGCTCCTGGGCTGCCTGCCATTCCTTGCTGCTGTGGGAGCTATGCTTGGAAAGCTGACCAGCAGCATGGAGAAGCGCAGCTCCACAGCATATGCTTCTGCTGGAGAACTTGCCAAGCAATGCCTCGAGCAGGTAACTGTCCTCTTGGTGCAGCCAGTAACTTGGCATTGCAGCATCAAATTCTAACATGTCATACAAATATCACAGCCTCCCGGTGGAACATGCATGAGCCAGCATCCCGGCACCAAACTGGAATTGCAGTCTCTTGGATATGGGTCTCAACCTGTCAGGACATGGCTGCTTGGTATATCTATTTGGTATGCTTATTCATATATGTTTCTAAACAAGGCACCTAACATGATTGTGTTTTTGCAGCTTCGCACTGTGATTTCATATGGCCAAGAGGAACGCATGCTGACGATGTATGAGCGGAGCCTGGAGGTGCCTGCTAAGGTGAGGGGGAGGCTGCATGAGGCTGCAATTGAATTGGCACTCAGAAGACTTTATGCTTGCATCTAGATGGCAGCTCAAGTGCTTTGTTGTAGACTACAAGTGCAGAGGCTCTCCTGGGATGCAAAAGACCTGGGGCTCTGGCTCAGTGGCTCCTTCCACACGTGCTGCATTGGGTGGCCCTTATGTCAATCTTGCCCTCGCTGCAGGTCGGCATAAAGCAGGGACTAGTGACCGGAATGTCACTTGGTGGCCTGAACTTTGTGCTGTTTGGGGCCTATGCTGTATCGCTGTTCTATGGGGCCAATCGTGTGGCTGCGGGAGCGATGACGGGTGGCAGCGTCCTTGCAGTCATGATGGCAGCACTGGTTGGAAGTTTCTCCCTTGGTCAGGTAAAGGGCTTGACTCAAGCCACGATTTGTGAGTCCTGCTTGTTGGTTGTATGTATGCCTGCCCTCTGTAAGAGCAACATCTTGCACCTGTTTCCCCTGCTGCCATTTTTGACCCCGTCAGGTGCTTTCACAGCGGTGCAAGGGCACGATTTACTCCCAGCAATGGTTGGTGGGATCACTGCAGCCTCCTCTGGAGGCAGGTGTAGCCTTTTGAGTTGAAAATGCTGCCTATTGCCTCCTGCAGGCAGCTCCTCTATTGCAAGACATGTTCAAGGGCAAGGTAGCAGTGCAAGCCCTGTTCAACGTCATTCAGAGAAAACCAGCCATTGACATTTCGGACAGGGGTGAAAAGCCTCAAGATGTGATGGGCTTGATACAGTTGCGCAATGTTGCCTTCACATACCCGACAAGAACGGACAAGCCTGCCCTCTTCAAGTTCAACCTTGAGATTCCTGCTGGTGAGGAGAGAGTAGCTACTAGGAGTGGTCGTCTGATCAGTAACATACCTATTAGGAGTGCTTGTCTGGTCACTAACTTTTGACTCTGCTTCCCCGGCCCAGGGTCAGGGCCCGCCCTCTCCTGTCTGCAGCTGCGCTTACCCATGCATCTAAAGCCACGCATTAGCTAGATCTGTACCCGCTGCTGTAGAGTTAAGGGGCTGGTAAAGGCAGCCAGCCAAGCAGCTTTTGTCTGAGTTTGCCCCTTTGTGGTTGAAAGTCTAGAAGAGCCCCATGATAAGCTTTGCATTGCTTGTCAAAACAGGGAAAACAGTCGCTCTCGTGGGTGGCAGTGGCAGTGGCAAGTCCACTGTCATTTCACTGCTACAACGCTTTTATGATCCAGATGGTGGAAGCATCTTGCTGGATGGGAGAGATATAAAGACTTTGGACTTGAAGTGGCTGAGGTAAGAGGTTCCCTTCATTATTCTGCATGTGAGGCGATCGGCTGGCTCCGTCAGGCTTCTTAGGGGAGCTGAGAGCTGCTTGGCAGAGCAGTTGCAAGCATGCTTTCAGCAATAAGACATGGGTGGGGTGTTGTCCTCTTTGGTCTACACTTGACGCCGAGAGTGTCTATTATGTCATTTGAGATCTGCATTTGAGATTCGGCTGCGTACATGCAGTGGCTTGTGCTGAGCTCCATTCTTCTGCACCATGGTGATGTTGTCTATCTGCGTACATTAATGGTTCAGACACTCAGGTACCAACAGGGCATGACACACTTGGGTTGGCCCCAGCACCGCGCCGCTGTTGTTATACCAATATGTTTTGGAAGCTTTCTCATTTAAGGCACATGCCCATCCCTTTGCAGGGGACAGATGGCAATGGTGAGCCAGGAGCCAGTCTTGTTTGGAGTCACTCTGCAGGACAACATCCTTATAGGAAGACCTGATGCATCTGAGGAGGAAGTCATTGCAGCAGCCAAGCAAGCCAATGCACATGGCTTCATCAGCGCTTTGCCACATGGCTATGCAACAAAGATGGGCGAGAAGGGTCTAGGACTTAGTGGCGGTCAGAAGCAGCGTATTGTGATAGCAAGAGCTATCCTCAGGAACCCGAAGGTGGGTTAAAGCTAGCTTATTTCAGCCATGCATTGTCTGCTGCAATAAGGGTGCATTGCTGCAAGTTAACACCACATTCATGCAAGAAGGATCAGCCTGCTTGCACGTGCTTGTGTTCTTTAATAGCAAAGTTATAATGGTAAGCCATGGACCATGCGCTGGATTTGGACATGGCACAATGACCATGTGAACGAGGCAAACATAAAGTGTTTGTGCTCCTTCTTGGCATCACAGTAGAAATGGGAGCGCTAAGCTTGCTTGTCTGTGCTTTTGCTTTGCAGATTTTGCTTTTGGATGAGGCTACGTCAGCCTTAGATGCCAGCAACGAAGCAGTCGTGACAGCAGCCCTCTCAGAGCTTGCTGCAGCAGACAAGCACCGTACTTGTGTGGTTGTGGCTCACCGCCTCAGTGCTGTGAGGAATGCGGACATCATTGCAGTAGTGGAGAATGGTTCAGTAGTAGAACAAGGGAGCCACTTTCAGCTCATGAACAAGGTTGGAGGTAAGTTCCCAGGCATGATGAGAGCTGTTGCCAAGCTGCATGTGCACCCTATGGGCCTAGCATGCTTGTCCGATCACAGCATGCAGCCTTTTCCCCAGAATCGGGCTGTCTGACCAAACACGAATAGGGGCTCGTTAGCAATCTGTGATGCTGACAACTGCTGCGTGTGCTGCTTGCGCAGGTGCATATGCTCGGCTAGTGCAACTGCAAAAGAACGCCCCTGCAGATGACCTGTCAAGAAATAGCACATCAGAACCCGCAAGCCAGCAGCTGAACAGCACAGCTGCTGGTCCAATCCTCAGCTTAGGGGTGCGAAAGCGTACAACCAGCACTTCCAGCAGGGGTGGCAGTAGTGCTGGAACTAGTGACCGGAATGCGCCCCTTCCTGACCTTGAAGGTGGCAGGCGCAGTGGCAAAGCGGAACGTGGTGTTCGTACAATACCGGGATCAGGCTGCTCCAGCAGTGGAGGCCTGAGCAAGACCTACCTACGGCTAGCGGCACTTAACGGCCGTGAATGGCCATGGGGGATTATGGGGGCTGTAGGGTCTATTGGGCATGGGGTCATCACACCAGCATTTGCTTTAATGCTTTCCCTGATGATAGGGACATTCGTCCTGGGGGAAGCAGACCGCATGGAAGAGCAGGCTTCCATCTACGCCATCATTTTGGCTTTCATAGGTGTATGGTCAATCTGTATGATCACAGCACAGATGTGGGCATTTGCAGTGATGGGCGTGCGGCTTGCAACCCGGTTGCGCAGTCTGCTGATGATGTCGCTGTTGCGGCAGGAGGTCGGGTAAGTATGCAATCTCTGCAAGAGTAAACCAATACTGTCTTCTAATCCATGCCACCTTGTAATGTGTGATTGATTAAGGAGCATTAGCACTGCCTGGTATCCTTCACCTGGTATTTCCTGGTACCCATCATATACAAGGCATGGCTTAGCCTAATTGCTTGCACATGCTTGGGAAAGGCTGCTTCTCAAACAAGGGTTAACATCTCCTTTTAATACTAACTTCACTCAGCTGGCCCTCAGATGATCTATACAAAATCAAGCTTTGTAATCCCACTCCTAATGTGTAGTCCTATTTCCTTGACCATATGGCTTGCAGGTGGCATGACCTCCCCGACCATCAACCAAGCAAGATGTGTACCCTTCTCTCAGAGGTCAGTTCAGCCCGAGGGGCATCAGGAGATCTTGCTGGCCTCCTGTTTCAGTGTGGCGGTACCCTGGCATTTGGATTTGGTGTGGCATACTACAGTGACTGGCGCATGGCGCTGCTGGTGACAGGTTGCTTGCCCTTTTTGATATCAGGGGCTATCATCCAAACCAGGTGAGCGCCCCTGGTGTGGTGAAAGCAATCTGGTAATTGAGCAATGATGGCTCCATATGAGGAGAAGCTATGTCAGGATCAGATGTGTGGAAATGATAAATGATGCATTTGAACGTGGAAGTGATGCCTCATCTTCGCTGGATAGTTGGATCTGCTATAAAAATTGCTATAGTACCTTCGGATGTGTACTGTCACTGCATTGGGTCCACCACTTATTCTTCTGCCATGTGCCTGCTTCAGGTATGCTGTTGGAGACAGCAATAGCCAGGATCAAGCTTATGCAGCTGCTACTTCACTGATAACAGAGGCCTTGACCTCCATGAGGGTAATTCACTCATACAACCTTCAGGTGAGGATGTGAGATGCTATGTGCAGGAAAAGAGCACCCTTATCATTGGCTGGGGGGGCTGCAGTTGCCTGCATGATGAAGTGACGAACCCAGTCTCCGGGGTACACAAGGATACCGACATCTTGCATGAAAACACCTAGGGGGCATGAGTCATCTGCACATGTGACTGTGAGAGGCAGGTTTTACCAGTCACTGATATCCAGCAAGGGCCGCATGGCATGTCAGAAGCCTTGCTGAAGCTGCAGCAATGGCTGGTTGCACTAGCAAACCCCCTGGAGGTTTGTGCTTTAAAGCTCTTCTGAGCAACCACTTCATCGGACAATGCTGGTCCTGGGATGCAGGGGTCCATGTGCCAATTCTACATGTCAATGGTAAACGAGCGGACTGCCAAGGTCAGGCTGAAATGCCACATTGCTGGCCTATCGCTTGGATACTCCCAGTCATCGCTCTTTGCAGTGATGGCTCTGGTGGTGTGGTTTGGGGGCCTGGAGGTCTCATCGGGTCGTGCTACACTCACGGACATGATGCGAGCCTTTCTATGTGTAATTTTTGCTGCTTTGGGTGTCGCTCAAGCGCAGGCAAGTGATTGGTGGGGTTGCTATTCCTTGATTTTTTCCAGAGAGCACCCATGTGATGCAGAGCATAAGGGGTCATTCTGCATCAAAAGCCCTTGTGACTGAAATGACCGCTAAGTCCCATACCATACAAGCCTGTACCTACACAAGATTGGCCAGAGGCAACAAGACTCAACCATGTTGTAAGCGTATGGTCAAACTGAACAAAGTCACCATGTACAATAAGTCTCAGGCCCATAACCCTTCAGAGCAAAGTGGATAGGGCAGTTGCACAATACTCTTGCAAAAACATGTACATGTGAAGGCTGCAGATGCGCTGATGGCAATGGCTCAATGCAGTGCATGGCTGCATACAGACATGCTCTGTACAGACATGCAAATGCATGCCAGCTTTGCTTTAGCAGTGGATTGTTATGTAGTGCTGGAGCAGAGGTGTGCCCCTGTCCCAACCTCCCTCTCAATATAGCAGCTGAACACGAGCAAACTATTGCTTATCTTAAAGGATTGTCATGTGAGCAAGGTCAAAGTGGCTGCCCAACATAGTTTGGTCAGGAGAGCTCTTAAGCACTGCTGTGCTGCTTCATGTGAACCACTTTGCTCCTGCCAGGTTAGCTTCCCAGAGCTTGCAAAAGCCAAGGCAACAGTGCGGGACATCCTTTCAGTTGTTGACCGCAAGAGCCAAGTTGACGCATATGACCCAACAAGCCTGCAGCTGGGCCTAGTCCCTGAAGATGGCTTGCAGGGCAATGTCAACTTCATTGACGTCAGGTTTGCCTATCCTTCCCGGCCTCAAAGCCTGGTGCTTAAGGGCCTCACCATCTCATGCCCTGCAGGTAAGGTTTCAGGATGACAAATTTGGTTGGAAGGAGACATAGAGAAAGGTCGCATCTTGTTTGTCAACTGCGCAGGGTAAGGGCATGTTGCCACTTTGCCGTTTCTTTTGTAAGCTGCACTGTAGCTGGCTGAGAGAGTAGACTCTGTGGCCTTCGATTTTGCTTGATTGACTGAGCCCTTCCCATAGCCTCATCTGACAGTTAGGAGCACACATGGTCCTTTCTGGAGGCTTGCATCTCAATCATGTACAGCTTCTTGAGATTGTGCATAATAAAACGACACATGTGAAAGCATTTGTTGGTAAAGTTTACCAGCAGATGTAGCAACAATGCGATTGCCCAGACGCTAGGTCGATGGGGAAATACAATGCCCAATGGCACAGGGAGTCTTTCAGGCTCTGCTGCAGCAGGAGGGACATGCCTTGCCCTGTTTGACCAGATGTACCGCCCTGATACAGGCACAACCCTGGCGCTGGTGGGAGCCAGTGGCAGCGGCAAGTCAACAGTGGTATCTCTTTTGCAGCGCTTTTATGATCCAGATGCTGGCCGGGTGCTGGTGGATGGGCGGGACGTGAAAGAGTACGACATACGCTGGCTTCGACAACAGGTATAGTGTGTATGTTTATTGGATTTAGGGCACTCCTCAGGAATGTCAAGACATTTGAGCTGACTGCACGTTTCCCAAAGGCCCCTCCCGACATCCAAAAGCAGCCATCGGATATCTGCTTGTAGATGTGTTAATGTGCCAGAGTACGTCAGCTGTCCACCACTTTTTAATGGCAGGGGCCTGCTAGCTTCTTATTAGCTGTAACCCGCCTGTTTTTGGTGAGGCATGATGGCCTTGAGAGCTCCAAGCATACCAACTTAGATCCTCTCATGTGGATTGCTGCAGATGGCCCTGGTGAGCCAGGAGGTGCTGCTCTTTTCGGGCACTGTGCTGGACAACATACAATTTGGCTGCCCTGAAGCTGCACTTGGGGAGGTGGTTGAGGCAGCCAGAGCAGCACATGCACATGAGTTTATCATGCAGCTGCCAGACGGATACAACACACGGCTGGGGGAGATAGGGTCTGTACAACTGTCAGGTGAGTGGCCTGGTACCGGTTGTTTCGCTGTGTATGCTTCTTCTGTGCAGCAATGCTTTGCAAGTGCTGTAGAGATGGTACCAAGGCAGAGCTGGCAGCCACACTGCCCAATCACACGATTAGTTTGCTAAAGGGCACTTTGTTACGGTAGCTATACAGCCTAAACCAGTGAAGTGGATGTTTTGGTTAGCTATACTATGGTGTAGGGATGCAATCAAATTGCTGTCATTGCTGCCAGATCATGCTGCACAACATTTGCACTGCAGCAGATCAGCAGTGGGTTTCCAGTATGCTTGAGCATAGCAAAATCCCGATCACTGAATGGTCATGGAGGTTATTAGATCTTTTGTAATCCAGTAAGTCACACTGATATCTGCCTGCTGCTACTGCTCGTACCAGGTGGTCAGAAGCAGCGGCTGGGCATTGCTCGAGCCATCCTCCGGCACCCTAGGATCTTGCTCCTGGATGAGCCAACGTCAGCGCTGGATGCAGCTAGTGAAGCAGCAGTCAGCTCAGCACTGGCTGAACTGGCCAATGGCACTTTTGGTGTGTCTCCGGACAATATAGGGGTGGGTGCAGGCTGGTTGCCACGGACAACTATTGTGGTGGCACATAGGTTACGCACGGTACAAGATGCAGGGCGGATTGCTGTGGTTCAGGATGGGGTAGTGGTGGAGCAGGGGACCCACGAGCAGCTGATCAACATGCAGACGGGTCAAGGCGTCTATGTGCGGCTAGTGGCAGCGCAAGCCACAGGTGGGAGTTAGACAGCTGGGGAGTAGTATGGTACAACTACAGGCTATAAGCATGACCCTCCCACAGGGCCTGAAGTTGGCCTGCTGGGACGACCTGCAAAGCTAGCGGCGATTAAGGTGCTGGGAGGGTAATCAGTCCCTAACTTGTATGGTACTTACCATGGATGGCGGCACAATTTTGAGTATTAGGCAGTTATGCTTTTTCCTACCTGGCCTGGTGCTGTCCAGGCCATGCTGTATAATGCTGGCAGTGGTGTGAGGGCCATGGCTATGCACTTGGGCTGCTTTGTGAACTGTGCCTTGCCTGGGTGAATGGGGCCTGCTCCGCTTTGTGTGCTGGGACGGTGGTAAACTGTTGCGTTTCTCATGGACTTGTGGTTTGTTTCTGTACACCATAGTGCCACTTGCAGCAGTTACCTTGATTGCCACCGAATCGCAGTAAAGGGAACTGATACATTCATTTGAGTGAAATTGAAAATTGTCTACGGGATCTGGAATGGGCAAGATGCCATACTTGTAAGGGTACAGTATTGTGGGCGGATAGATGTGAGATAGTTAGCCAAGGTGCTGAGGGTTGCATGTGCCTGGCCGAGGCATGCTCTGGGAGGAATTACATAGAGAGGTTGACAGGCAGAAGCAGACAAGAAACCTGTGCATTGCAAACGGTTGGCAGCACTGTTTCAACAGCTGCAGCCTGTGCTTGGAATTGTGAGTGTAGGACAATACATTGTAGCATCCTTAGGAGGTTGTGGTGATCACCTAGGTAGCCTGGGTGGCGGGTTGACCATGTCTTCCTGGTATCATTGTGGAGTTATCATTATTATTACATTTCATGATATGCCATAGCAATAAGTGCCATAGGCCCCGCACCTCAAGCTGTCACAAAGAACAGCGAGGTGGAACAGAATACGGGTAAACTTCGACATGTATGACAATATATGCCTAAACATGAGGTCCAGCAGCTAGGTCAAAATCACCCAAAACCTCCGCTGCCCCAATGGGGGTAAGAGCCTCCCTCCTACTTAAGAAAGCAAGGAGGGCTTGTAAGCCCGGGTGCAAGCAATAGTTGGTAACAAACCCCATTGGTTGGACCTCACGCCACATCAGAAGGGTGAGCATAAGCATTCCTAATCTTCCAAGCAGCTGCAACATATTTAGCTATACACTTAAATGCATGCTTGAAAGGGCCATATACTAAGCCAGACTCCTCATCGACGTCTACACCCCAGAACTCTTCATTAAGCATGCTATGCAGCTTCTCCTCATCAGATTTGCCATCCAATATCTGACATTTTGCAGCAACATCAGGGTCAGAAGTCAGCTTCTCCCACAGCTTTTGCCTTTGTGCCTGGTAAACAGGACAGTCAAACAAGAAGTGTTCAGGAGATTCAACTTCACCTCCCAATTCAGGGCCAAGATCACAGGACTTGCAGCACTCCCTACGTGCACTTTGCCTGCTAGCGCTCTGCCTACCGAATTTTGCTGTCATAGCGTTGAGAGGAAGAATACCTGCACGCAGCTGCATAATGAGTTCCATGCCTTTGCTCAGAGGGCCTGTGCACATATATGGCTGCGGCTTGAAATAATTAACATCGTCATTGTAATGCTGCATATATCTCGCTAAAGTAGATTTATTTCTAGCACCCTCCTCCCGAACAGCCCTGTCTCTTTCATATATACTCCACTTGACATATGCCCTAAAGCTAGGTAGGTGTCCCTCTCTCACTCTTGCTTGTAAGGTTTCCTCCTGCATGCCTAGTTCAGCCCTGAGTTTATTGAACCTCTTCTGCCAAGAAGCATAATTCCTGTGGCTTGGCCAAGATGCTTCAAGTGCCTGCCTGCTAAGGCTAGTAGTATCCTTTTGCTGTAATTTGAACCACCATTCAACCTTCCTCTGGTCCAACCAGCTAGATAGAGGCCTAACACCAGCTTCTGCCCTCAATACCTCATGGCAGATGTTTGGCTTGCAATGCAGTGATCTCTTCAAAACCTCTATTTGGATCTTAGACTCTATGGTATTTGTCTGCTGGGATGATGCCCACCATACCTCAGAACCATACTCAACCCTTGGTCTTATCAAAGCCAGCAGCATGGCTCTCTTAACCTCAAAGCTTACATGACGATTCTGGAAGAATGTTTGCAATGCATTAATGGAGGCTGTAGCTTTTTCAATCATACCTGCAATGTGAGCCTCCCATTTGCAATCACTAGTGAAAACAATCCCCAAGTATGTATATGCATCTAGTACTGGCAAATTCTCACTGCTAAAACTTACCTTTGGGGACTCTTTATTGGGGGGCAAAGGACCAAACACAACAACAGCACTTTTAGTTGGGCTTAGCTTAAAACGCCACTTACGACTGTAGGCATGAATCGTGTCAGCCATCTTCTGAAGCTCTTCCTGCGATTCTGCAAGCCCTACAAGGTCGTCAGCGAGCATTAGTGCTACCAACTTTGATCTACCTTCAATGTTACTCTCAGCCCTTCCTATGCCCTGTTCCCCACTACCACTATTATCTACCTCTTTTGGTAGGGGAACCCCCGGGTGCTTCTCCCATATCTCTTTTAGGAGACCGTTGATGAACAAAGTATACAACAGTGGTGATAGCGGGTCCCCTTCCGCTAAGCCTAAATCGCTAGAAAAGTATTCTGATGACTCTCCATTATGCAAGGCACATCTAGAGAGGCTATCGTATAGATGTACAAGAACCCTAAACATTTTACCCCTAATGCCCATCTCCCAGAGCTTGTACCAGAGCCCGTCCCGCCAGACTGATGGGAAAGCTTTGACCACATCTACAAACAGTGCGTACGTCATTGTGGAGTTCTCAGTTAGTCTGCTTAGCTTTACTAGGTAAAACAAGGATCTGTGTCCAACCATCCACAGTGACTGAGTGTGTCCTGTGGAGATGATTGCCCCAGCAGAGATTTGTTCGCTGTGGAGATTGGCCATCAACATTACGAGCCATCAACTCGTATGCTTTGCTGCTTCCACTTTGAGGCAGCAGAGACTGGTATCGGTCTATGTAGTCACAACGCCACCCTATGATTTTTCCAGCTTCTTAATGTATCGGTAAGCAGAGTGTAACAACATGTGCTTGAGCAAAATGGTTTGCCACACCTTCAATGTTTGTTGTTGTGCTCCTGAGACTCAGTGATGGTCTTTTATGCCCGACAATGGAAGCAAGGAGATAGGATCTCCCGATGGAAGCTGTCGCACTGCTGCTCCTTCTAATTACTTACCACGTGGTCCAATGTCAGGATTTTCAACGCTCTCAGGGCACCAAAGAGTCCCCACGTGTATTGCTTTTGCAGTGTGCCAGGTACTGCCAACGATTTTGCTTCGTCCACTAAGGGGTTGAGTGTAACGCCCTTCGAGGAGAGCATCCCTGGAGCAACTGCAGCTCTTAACTCGCAAACCGTCTCTCGGCGGCCCCGTGGATTTTCATAGACAAACGCCCATGGCAGCCAGATCCCAGTTCTTAGCACCGAGCTGCATGACGCGGGGCTCCGCAAGGGTGGGCTTGACAGCAGACAAATACCGTTAGGATTGCTTATATACCATGAAGAAGGCACGAGCTACAGCTAACAGCACAACAATGGAAGCAGCCTGCACATCCATCTCCCAGCTGCCAGCTACTGTCCTTTCAGAGATTTATGTGAAGCTGCTGCAGTCTGATATTGGTCCCGAAAAACTCTCCAGGGTCTGCCGGTCATGTAAGGCGCTAAACGTGGCATGGTCAACCTTCCTGGACGGTCAACCGCAAAGGGAAGTGATGGCAGCCTGGTTCCATCGAATGTTCATGGAGAATGCATCAGGGGTAGTTTTAGAGCTGGACACACCATATCTACGAGAGATGCTGTGCACTCTGATCACAACTACTAAGGGGACCAGGAGCCTACAGGCCAGGTAAGAGGATTGTCAAGCAGCGGTGCAATTCAGGCAGGAAGGGTGCAGATATCCTTTGCTAAATGTGCGGTGTCACCTGCAGTATGGGCTTGAATTCAGTGTTAAAGCATTCCCATGCCATGCAGTTGGATCGCAATGATGGTGAACACCCTCAATCGGAGGATCAGAGATGCCACAAGACCTCGCCATTTTGGTAAGTACGGTATACACTCGGGTCAGTCAGACAATTAGCAGTGCCAGCAATAATGCATCCCTTCATTGCCTCTAGCCCCAGCTCATGTGTGTGCTGATAGTTACCATCCATTGTGTCCCTTTATCAGAAAACCCCCTGTGTCATAATCAAGGGTTTTGGCCATTGGCACAGCTGCTCTTGGGCTCAACCAGCAAGTATCTCTCCTGTGAGCATCTCAAGCTTGTAACCAAGCTCTTGAAAGAGAGGCTGCAACATTAAAGTGAAAGTCAATAGCAATGAGCCTACAACCTGGAAGTTGGCCTCATATTTTGTAGACTCCTAACTTCATCAAAATGTGTTGATTCTTACAGCAGCATATGGTATGTCACCTGTTGCCATTCCACCTTACTCCCTGATTTGAGCTCCTGTGCTATCCTAGGCGACCACCTAACGCGGCTGGCCGGCCACGTACCTGGAAACAAGGAGGATCTCCAAGAGAAGCTTGCCAGCTACACAGCAGACATGTTAGCAGCAGGAGCAGATTCTGGCACCAAATGGACCCCTCAGCTGCTACAGCCAGCCCTGAAAGCTACAGTAGCAGCAGGAGTTCTAGCAGCAGTAGCAGCGGTCCTGGAGGCAGTAGCAGAGTGGCCGCAGCAGGTGCTACTGCCGCAGCTGCTGGAGGCTGGCAAGGCAGGGTTAATTGATGTTTGTGAGCTGCTGTTAGGTAGAGTTAAGGTGCAGGAGGTGCCAGGGTCAATGCAGGCCTTGCTGCTGGAAGCTTGTAAGGTGGGACAGAAAGATATTGTGGGGTGGTGCCTACAGGGACAACAGCAGCCGGGCGAGGCCATGGATTTGGAGGGAAAGGGGCAGCATCAGCTGCAGCAGGGACACTGTCAGAAGGAGGTGGTGGGCATGCAGCAGGAGGAGGAGGAGCAGCAACATAATCAACAGGAAGACGAGGTAGCAGAGCAGCAGCGGCAGCAGCAGAAGGAGCAGCAGCTTCGAGCACACATGGTGGTGTGGCATGTAGAGCAGCTACAGGGGGCCTTGGAAGCTACGCTGGTGAAGTGGAAGGAGGTCATAGGGATCGTCCGCCGGCAACCTGGTCTACATATGTGGCGTCAAAGCCCGTCTTATGATGTCCAGCTCAGGCAACTCCAGGGGGTGGTGCAGCAGCTGCTGCAGTTCCCGCAAGTGAAGTGGACACCACATCATCTCACCAAGGCGGTGGGGATTGTGGCCGGGGTGAAATACAGCTGGGACATGATGAAGCTGCTGATTGATGCGGTGGGGCCAGCAGCAGGGGGAGGAGGAGGGGCGGGGGTGGAGGGAGGAGCGGAAGGCGCAGTAGCAGCAGCAGCAGTAGGGGTAGGAGGAGGGGCGGGGGTGGAGGGAGGAGCAAAAGGTGCAGTAGCAGCAGCAGCAGTAGGGCTAGGAGGTGGGGCAAGGGTGGAGGGAGGAGCGGAAGGCGCAGTAGCAGCAGCAGCAGTAGGGGTAGGAGGAGGGGCGGGGGTGGAGGGAGGAGCGGAAGGTGCAGTAGCAGCAGCAGCAGTAGGGGTAGGAGGAGGGGCGGGGATGGAGGGAGGAGCGGAAGGTGTATTAGCAGCAGCAGCAGCAGGGGTAGGAGGAGGGGCGGTAGGGGCAGGAGATGGGTTAGCAGCAGCAGCAGTGGGATGGACAGCCGCTGACTTAATTGCTGCCCTGAGCACGTCCATGGCATCAGAAGCAGCTCCTATTCCTCCTAGACCACTCAGTGAGCGCGAGATTCGGAAGATGGGACGCCCTCTGCCACCACCTCCTACAGCTCAGGTTCCTGATGGGCCTAGCATGGTGGATGAGTTGCTGCAGCTGCCAGGGGTGAAGTGGACTGGTGCAGATCTAGCTGCTGCACTTGATGCTGCAGTGAACTTGCCAGTGGGGGAGCAGGCGGAGGAGCGGGCACAGAAGTTGCTAGATGTTCCTGGTGCGGGGTGGAGGGGGCAGCATGTGGTGAATGCAGCAGTGGGTGCTGCTAGGAGAGGCAGGTAAGTGAGGTGGTGTCACATAGAGAAATGCATGGCTTGGTTAATGGGATTGCACAGCTCTATAAACAGTGTGCCATGGAGGCTATGTAAGGCTTGAGCTGTGGTTAATGACTCTATCTAACAATGTCCCAGGAGGCTATGTATGGAAACGAGCCTTTAGTCAGTGAGCTGCAGTGAATAAAGAAGCAAGGCGTGCATTGTCAAGCCAGTAAAAGTACTGGAAGGTGCCGTGCATAATCTGGCAAATGGCTGTAGCTGCTAGATCGGAGAAGGTCGCAATCTGCCTTCAACCACAGCTGTAAGCAGCCCTCTGCTGTGTCTCTGCAACAGTTACTTTCTGGCCTAGATGCCAAGGTGCGGCTTTCATTAAGCCTGATGAAGGTACAGTGCACAGTGGCTGGGTAATGAGATGCATCACTCTTTGACTGCACAGATGCTGATGCACTGCAAAGAATCGTTGCTGCAGAAGGCATATGCACCTAAGTGAATGGTCGCAGCACAAACCTTATGCAGCTGAGTGTATGTATAGCTACCAAGCTGACGCGGCATGTATGGTATGTAGTTTGGGTAGCTTCTTGTATGGAATCAGGAATAAGACAGGCTGCTGAGGCTCTTGTGAGCTAACCACCCAGGGGTGTATCAGGGGGCAAGTGGGGACTACAAGGTTGTTCAATGTTTTGTGGTTCTTTTGGTTCCCCGTGTGGTGGACTGTGGCACCGCACGCATGCAGATGGGTTTGCCAATGAAGGATTCACGCACACAAGGGATTATGGTTTGGGTTCAGGAGTCTGATCCGGGGCCATGAGTAATAGAGTAGCCCTTTTGCGGTTACCACTCCTTATATGTTAGTTTGTGTTTTTCATTACCTGAGGAGGTCAAGGAAGCTTTCTACCTGCAGTTGGAAGCTATCTTGGCAGCGCTGCCTTCCAGGGACATGCTAGTCCTTCTGGGTGACTTCAACGCCCAGGTTGGCACTGATCCAGAACCGTATGGGGGTGTTATGGGGCCTCATGGCTTTGGGAAGCAGCAGCGTTCAGGGAATGGTGAGCGACTCTTGCAGCTGGCTGGTGCCTTGAACCTTCGCTTAGCCAACACCTTCTTCAAGCACAGCAATTACCGGACTGCTACTCACAAGATGGTTAATAGAAACAAGCAGGATGTGCTCAGGGTCATCGATTACATAGCTGTCTCCAAGCGGTTCATGTCAAGTGTGACAGACTGCAGGGTCTTTCGCAGCTTTGATACAGGTGGCTCTGATCATAGAATGCTGGTGCTTACGATGCGCCTCCGCTTGTCAGTGGCCAAGCAGCACAGTGCGAAGGGACAGCCAGCACGGCCCTATGACTGCAGCCGGCTGCAAGAATCTGCAGCAACTCAGCAGTGCTTTGAGCTGGCAATGTCTAACCAGTTCAGCCGTCTGGTAGGGGCTCAGTTGCAGAGCGCACAAGACGAATGGACACAGCTAACAGCGGCAGCCAGCCAAGCAGCCCATAAGGCTGGTCTAAACCTCAAGCCTCAGCAGCGGCGCCGAGATTTCGCTATATCCGATGCGACCTTGCAGAAGATTGAGCGGAAACATGCAGCACATGCAGCGGTGCTGTCCTCTCCTAATGATGCTACCAGGGCAGATTACAGGGAGGCCAATAATGCTGCTAGGCGAGCGGTTAAGAAGGATCAGGAGCGGTACTTCAAGCAGCAAGCGCTGTTTGCGGAACATGATCTAAAAGCTGGTAATCTAGCCGTGTTCCACAAGCATGTCCAGCGGATCTTCAAGGAGCAGCAGGGCAGTAGCTCTGCTGCTCCTACAGCTGTGCTAGGGGGTGCTGATGGCAAGCAGCTGTTCCAAAGCAGGGAGGAGGTGGTGAAGTGCTTTGCTGAGCACTTTGCTGATGTCCTCAACTGCCCTGCCAAGCTCGACCAGCAAATGCAGCAGACCATTGAGGAGTTAGTGCAGAAGATGGAGGCAGGGCAAGGTGCAAACCAGCAGAGTGAAGCAGCAGCTCAGCCACCTACTGTGCAGGAGGTTGAAGAAGCTGTCTTTGCCTGTCGTAATGGGGCAGCTCCTGGGGTTGATGGTATCGCAGCGCCTATGCTAAAGCTCAGTGGGACCATGCTGAAATGGTTGCACAGGGTCATTGTGGCGGTGTGGGAGTCAGGGAAAGCGCCAGTGGAGTGGAAACGTGCACTGTTGGTGGCACTGTATAAAGGCAAAGGAGAGCGCAAAGTGAGAGATAGCTATAGGGGGATAAGCTTGCTAAGTATACCGGGGAAGGTGTATGTCTTGGTCATTTTGGCTAAGATCAGTTCTCATATCGATGCACAACTGCTTGATAACCAGTCTGCTTTTAGGAAGGGGAGGGGCCTCACTGATGCTCTGTTCACCATACGCCAGGTCATCTCTAAGTCTGTAGCATTCGATCAGCCTCTATTCATGGCTTTTGTGGATTTGCGTAAGGCATATGATTCTGTACCGCGAGACACGCTATGGCGCATCCTGCATGTGTACGGGGTACACACAAAGCTGATAGAGTTGCTGATGGACTTGCATACTGGCACACAGGCTGCTGTTAGGATGGGTGGTGTGGTGTCTGAGTGGTTTGATGTGCATGGCGGGGTGCGGCAGGGATGTGTCATTGCTCCCTTGCTGTTCAACATCTACATGGACTTTGTGGTTCGGCAGGCAATGGCTCAGATGCCGGAGGGATGTGGGGTGAAGCTAGCCTATCATGCAGATGGGAAACTTGAGCGTGATGGGTGTGGTAGTGGTGGGTGTGTGGAGCTGTTGTCTGTTCTGCTGTATGCAGATGATATGGTGTTGCTAAGTCCCAGCAGGGAGGAGTTGGTGGTCATGCTGCAGGTGATGGACAAGGTTGCTGCTAGTCTTGGGTTGCGCATCAATGCAAGCAAGACTGAGATCCTGTCCATTGACAAGGATTGGAAGGAGGGGGATGTGCCAGTGCAGCAAGGACCAGAGGTGGTTATCAGTGAGGGTGTGGTAAAAGAGGTGTCACAGTTCAAGTACTTGGGAAGTGTGCTTGTGACTGATGGCAGGTTGGATGTGGAGTTGAATATCAGGAGGGGTAAGGCTGTGGGGAGGTTTAAGCAGTTTGAAAAGATGTGGGGTACCAAGCATCTGTCATTGGCTACGAAGGTGAAGTGTTACAAGGCATATGTGTTGCCAATTCTGCTGTTCGGGAGTGAGTGTTGGTCCCTGACCAAAGTGCAATCGCAAAAGCTTGAGCGGGTGCACTCTAGCTGCCTTAGGAGCATCCTGGGGGTCAGGCTGTCAGATCGGCACACCAATGAGCATATCAGGAAATCATGTGGGGTAGCCACCTTGTCAGCATACATCACAGCAAATAGGCTGAGGTGGCTGGGGCATGTGGGCCGCATGGAGGAGGGCAGGTTGCCGCATATTGCGTTGTTCTCTTCATTACATGGTGACATGACGAGGCCAGTGGGTAGGCCTCGCCATACCTGGGAGAAATGCGTGTGTGCTGATCTGAAGGTGCTTGGTCAAGATGAGGGGAGCTGGGAGGCTTCATGTCAGATTAAGAGTGCTTGGAGGAAGAGGTTGTGGGATCTTACGCACCCTTGGGAAAGCCAACGGTTAGTGAGGTGTAGAAGGCGCACTAAGCAAGCTATTGATAAGCATGTGGAGCGCTATGTGGTGCCTTTCAGTGGCTGGGAGGATGGTGGTTCACCAGTACCTAGGTGGTGGGAGCCACCTCCAGCCCCTACTAGGGTGGTGCTTGATCCTGCTGCCTCCCCGCCACCCATGTGTGATGGAAGTGGAGCAGGTTTTGGGTTTTAGTGGTGGTGTTTGTTTCCCCTTGGTGTGCACGCCGTTGCATCTAGCCTCAGCTTGTGTGTGGCAAATCCACCATCGGTTGTGTGGCTTCGTGATTGTGATCAGGAGCCTTGTGTTTGTGGCCTAGGTTTGTTTGGCCATTGGCATTGCTGGTCTTGCGTTTTGATTGATTGATTGATTGTGCTAATCTGAGATAACTGTGCTCTGTTGACAGGTGGGGTCTGGTGGAGCTGCTGGTTTCGGTGCCGGGAGCAGCATGGGAAGGAGCTCAGCTTGGGCCCTTGTTGAAGCTAGCTGTTGCAGGGGGTCATTTGAAACACACTCAGCTGTTGCTGTGTGTGGGTGGTACGTCATTACAGGGGTGGAAGGTGAGCCATCTTTTAGAAGCAGTGAAAGCAGCAGCAGCAGCGGGGACAGAAGGTGTGGAGCGCATGTATTCTGAGATGCAGGAGCCTGATGGAAGGTGGGTGCAGCTTCTGCAGGAGCTTTTACTGGTGGTGTCTGGGGTGGAGTGGGGTCCTAATCAGTTGCAGCAGCCGCTATTGCTTGCTGCTGCTCGAGGGCATGGAGCAGCTGTTCAGCTCATGCTTAAGGTAGCTGCTGCTGCTATTGGTACTGTTGCTCAGACTGGTGAGACTGGTGCTGCTCGGGCTGCTAAGACTGGTGGGAGGCAACACCAGCAGCACCAGCAACAGCAGCAGCAGAACCAGCAGCACCAAACCCGGCAGCACCACCAGCAGTGGAGTGGGAAGCAGCTGGCATATGCAGCTGCAGCAGCAGGTAAGAACAAGCACTGGGAGGTCTTCCAGGAGCTCATAGCGGTCCCAGAAGTTGCATGGATACCAGCAGAACTAAGCCGGGTTCTAGAAGTGGCGGTTCTGGGGGGCTCTGAACAAGTCGAGGCGGTTTTGGAGCTCGTGCCTAAAGGGGGTTGCATGGGGACCCACCTAGCAGGTGCAGCAGCAATCGCAGCAGAGAAGAAAAAATGGAGCAGGCTGAAGCTACTGCTGGATGCTGGAGGGGGGAGCTGTAGCAGGGACTTGAGTCGCTGGATGGCTGCGGATCTGGTTGGGGTTCTGCGGTGGGTGGCGCATGCTGGGGCTTTGAAGCTTCAGGAGCATGTCCTTGGGCTGGTAGCTGCAGGGGGATGGACAGCAGCGCAGTTAACAAGGGCTCTAGAGAGTGCAATAACAGGAAAGCAGTATCAGCATGCGAAGCAGCTGCTTCTGGGGGTTCCGGGAGTGGTATGGACCGCGAAGGAAATGACAACAGCTTTGTATGAAGTGGTTTGCAGGGTAGGTAGCATGGTGACAGCAGAGTGGGTTGGGCTGGTAAAGGAGTTTGTGGGGATGCCTGGTGCGGGGTGGACCGCAGCCGGGCTATCAAGAGCTTTAGCTGTCGCGTATCAGAACAAGCAGAGGGAGTTGATTCAGCAGATGCTGCTACTGCCAGGGGTTCAGTGGCAGTCAGAGCAGCTGCTACAGCCGTTGGTAGCTGCGGTGAAGCTAGGTTCCTTGGGGGAGGCAAGGGTGTTGCTTGAGAAGGGGGTAGGAGGAGGTAAGGAGTGGAGTAAGAAGCAGTTGGGGGAGGTGCTGGTGGTGCTGGCAGAAGGTGGGGTGAAAGAGAATGGGGAAAGGTGGATTGGGGAGATGATGGATTTTGCGAGGACCGTTCTAGCAGCAGCAGGAGCCAGGACGGTGTCAGCAGCAGCACCCGGTACGAGTGCAGAAATAGTAGTGGGTGGACTTGCAGCAGGAGTCATAGATGGTCCAGCAGCAGCGGCGCCGGCAGCAGCAGCAGCAACAGAGGATGAGCCCATGTCAGAAGCACCCATGGGCGAGCCAGGGACAGCAGCAGCAGTGTTGGCAGTGGCAGAGCAGCGTCCTGCAGACGCCCTTAAACCAGTCCCACCAACAGATCTCCCACTGGGAGCGATAGAAGGGGCCCAGGAGGTATGCCCCAGCATAGCTCTGTTACCAGCCAACCACCCCTGGAAAGCCAAGGACCTTCAAGCAGCTCTCACCGCAGCTGCCACCTCGGGGTTATGGGACCTTGCAGCGTTGCTGCTGTCTATCGAAGGTCTGGACTGGAGTGGCGGCAAGACCTCACGGGCTTTAGCAGCAGCATTGCCAGAGAACTATTATAAGCAGCCTTATAGGAAGTTTGTGGTGCCGCTCCGGGTGGAATTGGTGCGGCAGCTGCTGCAAGCTGGGTCTCCTGGGTGGACGGCTGAGCAGCTGAAGGGGCCGGTGGTGGGGGCGGCTAAGGCGCTACGGTGGGACTTGGTGCAAGCCCTGGCGGCGGTGGAAGTGGAGGGGTCAGGGGTGGGAAGGGGCACCAGGTGAGCAGCGCAAGGGGTGGCTTCTGTGGTATGTGCGCTCCTGCGCCGGGTGTTTGATTCAAGGGGGCCTGGGATGGGGGAGAGCTGGTGGCAAGTGCGCAGCCAGGCTTCTGTAGAGCATACACCTACCTTAATGATATTGCTTAGATGGAACGTGCTTGGACTAGAGTTACCGTATTGGCCAGTGGTTGGAGCTATTGTTAGGGCTAGCAGGGAAGGTAGCATGGAAGTTACACATAATGAAAGAAGAGCGGCAGACATAATGTTTCACCCCATGCTTCACCCACATTTAGGTATGTGCAGCTGTGTGTACTTTGATGGATCTAGTTATGTGCTTCCTTCTGCCCTTGCAACAACCATGACTGCTGCATGCGCACCACTGTGGAACCTGTGCTGACCACATGCTCAATGTGTTGCAGTTCGTGCTTGCTTGTTAGTTGCGCGATGCACATCAGAAGTAGTCCTGGTAAAACAGAGCACGCACCTCACCTCTTTCCTCAAATGCTTATTGCTTTTAGTGAAAGGCTATGGTTCCCCTACCGTCAGCGCCTGCCATTTGCACTGTATTTTCCACTAGAGTGCCATGGTCCCATAACCCAGTGCCGGCACCTGCGGACCCAGGCAAAATAGGCCCTTGATTAGTATCGCCGTATCTGGGAGTGGATTGATTTATGAGATTACAATCAAAGTCGGGAACTGGCCTGCTTCTTAACTGGCCCTAGCTACATTGGTGCTATAAGAGGAGGTGCAATGATCTGTATCTTATATGCAGTTTAGCTGGGCGCCTGTTTGAGTTAGCGCGTGATAGACTGTTCAGTAACACGCATTTGTTCTTGCATGCATATCTTCCTTACTTGCCAGCAGAACCATTGGTTTCTAACTGATGCCTTTACCTTGTGTAGCTTAGGCTGACCATAGACTTGCTTATGCTTAACTATGGCCTTACTATTTGTACTGCCCTGTCTCTGTGCTTTCTCTCTTTTCTCGTCTCCCTCTTTGTATGAAACCCCCACTCGTCATGATTGTAAGGGCAGCGGCTTAAACTGTTGCGCCATAGACAGCAGAAATACCAGCACCACCAGTACTACCAGCAGCAGCAGGAGGAGTGATGACGCCCCCAGCAGCAGCAACAGGGGCACTACCTCTAGTCCCTGTAGTTCCTGTGGCAGCCCAAGGACCACCCCCGCCACCAGCAGCTGTAGCGACTGCAATTGACAATAAAGCAATGATAGGGTTCCTTGTTGGTGGTGCACGGGCTCAACCTGTATGAAGGTGATGCCCAAGGTATCATACCTATCTGGTTTGCTAATGGTTGTGCTATTATGTAGTCGTTGTTCACGGTAGTAAGACGTATCTTGTATCTTGTGAGATTTGGAGCAGCCATGCATGGACCATGCTGTGTCTTGTGGGACATCTGGTGCAACTTTTTATATGGATTCAGTACAAGGATGCAAAGCCTTGAGGCATTGTAGGCTCTCAGCTACGTATGCTGCCAGCGCATGACCTCCAACTTACCGTGTGTTGCACTGGCTATTGGTTTATTGAAGGTCTATTGGACACTCTAAGTTTTTTTTTCCCGGCAACGACACCGTGTTTCTGTGCGGAAGGTCCCCAAACCTGGGATAGGGTTCCGAGTAGAAGGCTAGATCGCGGTAGAAAAAATGGTCCCAGGATGGATGCGGTAGCTGTTCAAACTGATGGTCAGAATTGGCCGAGAGCAGCACCAGGGCGAACATTTTCACATTTTCACCATTTTGGTCGTTGTGTTTTTCTGGGTGGCAGGAGAGCCAGTGCCCTTTGCCTGCGTCAACCTTTCATCGGCAATATATACCCTGACTTTCATGCGCAACAGAAGGGCTGAGCATGGTCTAGCATCCTTGAAAGACCCAGAGCTGTTGGCCTGGCCATATACATGAGCAGCCTCCCCACAAATCCAGAAGCATAACTATATATTGTTTAGGCTGTTATATGTACACATGGCCCATATGTAGTGAGACATGTCGTATGGCCTTGAGCTTGTCAAAATCTTCAACAGGTCATGGGCTGTCAGTTGTGTTTGTTACCAGCACAGGCAGGAGCGATGAACCCTGTTGTTCTGGCTATCGGTGTATTAGACATTCTTATGTTTTATCTGATATTAGTGTCTTAGTAGTTAGCAGGAGCGTTACTGCTCTCTGCCTGCCCCAGACCCTTGTAGAGCACATACACTCTGACTTTATCCCCTAAACAGACAGGCTGAGAAGGGTTACACAGTTTTCAAGTGATCAGAGCTGTTGGCCTAGCCAAGTGGGCAGCCTTGCCGCAACTCCCAAAGCATCGCTCCATAGTGTTTGTTTTGTATATGTGTATATGTGCCTGTGCTACTGCAACATGCACACTGGGTCTTAGCAATGCAGGCCCTGGCTGTGCCCCAATGGGTCTAGTATCATGCAAGTAGTGCAAAAGATTCTGCCAGCGGGTTAAGGCCCCTACCCATCACCACCATTGTCTGTGTGTCCTGGGTGGTGGTGGTGGTGGGAGGGGGGTTAATTATAGTGGTGGTGGTGGTGGGAGGGGTGTTGAAGGCGTACATGGCTGTTCACCTGGTCCTGCTTATGAATGTGGCATGTGTGTTACATATCAGTTTGTGCACCTGTCCTTCCTGGCTGATGGGATGTCTCCCATGTCGTCCCATGCCCATGGTGGTTTCCTGGGGTCCTTTGCAGAGCATATTTTTTGCTGTGTGGCTGTGTCTGCCCTACATTAGTGTCTATGCCTGGTGGCAACTAGGCTTTGGCTTCTTATAGTATGTAGAGTGGGCCGAAGACAGCTTGTGTTGTTGTCCGTAACCGCAGTCACTAGTGCTACAGCCTGTGATGCGTCCAGTGCTACAGCTGGGCTGGGCTCGTGTCCCTGGAGGCCATGGCCGGCAGCAGACAGATATCTCTTGTCTCTCTGCCTCAATTCCCAGGGTCAGTGGGTGAACTTGTGCTTGTTTGTTGCCAGTCGAGTGAATTGCCACCTGGCGGCTTGCGAAGGTACCTGCATGAGGCATTGAGCTGTTCTCACAAACTGACACTTGGGTCTTGGCTACAATTGTAGTCAGAGGTCTAGTCATTGATTCGGATGTAACAGTTTGGGAGACGAAGACAGTAGAAGTTGCTTGTGGACAGGAAAGACAGCGTTTTTGGTGTGTTGCCGGAATAGTTTTGTGGTTGTGGCAGTAGTACTGTGAACACCCAACAATTGTTGAGGCACATAAATGTTTGTTATGTTATGTTATGCACGAGATGTCTTCTTGTCAGCTGTTGTACCACCTGTGTCCGCACTGTCGTCTCTCAGGTATGCTGACTTTTGGGCACTGTATTCAACTGGCAGGGTCCCTCTTCCAGTGTTGGTCAAGTATGTTCCCATCTGCGTTCGTGTCGGTCGACAATGCCACCAGTCTGGTGGTACTGATGTGGTGGACTTGCCAGACATCTTGCTTCCGGAAGATCAGTATTTAGATATGTTTGATTGAGTCTGATATTTCTGGTGATAATTTTGAGGATGAACTGGTTGAAGTCCTCTAGATGAGTGAATACCTGCCTGGTATCCATTTGCTTGGTGGTATGGAACCCATTGTGTTTTGGATCCATCCGATGGTGTGTTTGGTCGGTTCGACCTAGCAGCCCTTGGCGGTTGCCACACCTTAAATGTTTGTTATGTTATGTTACTGGTGTAGACATTTATTGACTTGGTGCATCAAGCCCTTCTGTGCAAGTTGTGTTGGGTTGTGCATGTGGCAGAGGAACTGAGGGACAGATTGCAGTATGTGGTCCGCCTTCGGATGTTGCCATTAGCTAGCCTTTCCAATGCCTCTTCCGCATGTGCTTTCTGGTAGTTACCGTTCTATGTTCCCAAGCATCGGCAAGTGACGAACGGGTGACCCCTAGTTACACCGGTAGAACGCCAGAATGGCTTTTAAAGGAGGTACAAGCCACATGGAAGCATCATGTTGGACACAAAGGTTCCTTGGATGTGCGCGTGTAATATGCTGCTGTGACAAACTCCGTGTAGCTCTACTCGGCTGTGTTTGAGGGGTTAATCGCCTGTCCCGGCTTCAGTGCGCGGCAAGCTTATTTCTGAGCAGAGATGCTGTATTGCATCATGCAACCTGCTCTCCTACACGTCATTTACCCCTGTGAACAACTCTACAGATCGGGTGTTGCAATAGGCGCGCAAATGGGCCGGAGTGTTTGCGGCCTTCACGCTTGCCCAGTAGTAGTCTGCGCTCAACAAAGCCAGGGAACCTCAGCCCATCGCTTGGGTTCAAGAACACATGAATACGCTAACGATGCTAAAGAAGACCACAAAGCAGCTGCCAGGCATATACACCGAGGTAAGCAGATCGGATGCCTGCCTGCTACAGGTTCCCACTGAACTGCCTGTTTTCACCGGCAGTGGACTTTATACACATGTAAAACAGGCAAAAGTTGAATGCTCCCGGTAAGCATGAGGCCAGCACCGTTTTCTGTGGTTGAAGAGGGGTGGCCACTGTCTGAGCAGATTGCCAAAACAGCAGCTTTGCGCATAGAATGCCGGGACTGCAGGCACAAAAATGCTCTTCACTGCCAAGTCAGTCTAACTGTTGCTGGGTGGTTCAGTTTCTCAAATCATACCCTTTGCCTAGGGTCAAGAGTCTGCTGCCTCCTTGAAGTCAACAGCATTTCTATAGCAGGAGTGCAGCAGCTTTTGGGAAAGCGGAACAGTGGCAATGTAACAGTGCATTACACCAACAGTAAGAACGGCTACACCAGATGGTTACGTGTACTGTTTGCATACTCATCTTCATTTCATGTCTGTCTTGTTCTGTCAGCTTTCCAGTGAATGGCTGTGTTGGGTTTATGTGGGTTGGTAGTGTGTTTTGTTTGTGTTTGCGCGTTTGACGCTTTCAGTTTGGCTATGGAGTTGGTAGATAGATATGGTATTGCTTGAGTTGCCTGTGCCGGTAGGTGGAAACGACTCATCAGCGGCGGTCAATGGGACAATCGTTGACCCATTCAGGCTGAAATGGGTCCAGTACTGTTAGTAACATAAATCGCTCAGTTATGAAGTACTCATGCGAGTGCTGGGGATTAAGCGCCTGAGCCCTTCAGAACCGCCGATTCAAACGGCTGCTGGGACGAACAGACCCACCGCACTTTTGCTCGATTGTGTTATCTAACGCCGTGCTGCGCTTTATGCCAGGCTGCATCAGAACGATCGTACGCGCTTCCGTGCGTTATAAAGCAGCGCTTCGGCACCAGTTCGAGTCCAATTGCAGCAGGAGCCTTGCCAGACGGAGAAGCATGTGTACGATGGGGACTCCAGGGAGACAGCTAGGGACCCAGGGGTTTGCAGCGCTGCTAGCTAGATAGCATATGATCAAGCCTTACACTAAGGGGTCCCTGAGGCCTTCAGTTCTCAACTCAGCAAGCGTTCAACAAGGGTGACCCTGAAGCCTTCATCTCTCCATTCAGCAACCCTTCAACAAGGGCGGCGGTGAAGCCTTCACCGCTCTTAACTCAGCAAACCAAGGTTCAAAGACAGAGGCACGTCACCTTGAAAGCCATATGCATTGATACTGCCATGCACTATCTAAGCCGGATACCGTCGGCAAACTTTCAGATGCGTTAGACTTCCTCATGCAAGCAACTATCTAACACTATCAGCTTTGCATGTTGGCCGTTTGTGGCTCTAGTGACAACGCTTCACTACCTTCATCTCAGCATGAATAAAATTTGGTTCCATGATCGAGTGCATAATATTAAGGGATAGCCGAACACTTACTCACACACCTTCATATAAACCTATAAATACACTCTGAGATCCAGATGGTATATGGGTTTATAGGTAGCCCTCCCACGAGCAAACCCTGGTGCAATAACAACAACAAACATTTAAGGTGTGGCAACCGCAAAGGGCCGCTAGGTCGAACCGACCAAACACACCATCGGATGGATCCAACACAATGGCTTCCAGACCACCAACTCAAGCAGTACTGATACCGAGACATGTGTCCAGGCAAGACGGAGCCCATGATCAAGAACACCACCCACTCATCCATCGGTTGCAATGGCATGGCAAACAATGACGATTACCACGGGCTGGAGATGTACAAGAACCATGCAAAGGACTCAACCACAGAGGGATATATGCAACCAGACCCAACCACCATGGAATGTGGCCACCCAATAATGTTTTGTGAAGTATTCCTTTTGACAACACTCATCTCTAGGTGATTTACTACAACCTATAAAACCTATAAACCTATAAATCTAATTTGCCGGGCACATGCTGAGCTTCTCCAGGTCTGCGCCAGCTTGGTAGGGGCCAAGCTTGATACCGCCGTGCATCAAGGGTACCGTGCACTCCCTCATCATGATACCGCCGTGCATCAAGGGTACCGTGCACTCCCTCATCATGATACCGCCGTGCATCAAGGGTACCGTGCACTCCCTCATCATGATACCGCCGTGCATCAAGGGTACCGTGCACTCCCTCATCATGATACCGCCGTGCATCAAGGGTACCGTGCACTCCCTCATCATGATACCGCCGTGCATCAAGGGTACCGTGCACTCCCTCATCATGATACCGCCGTGCATCAAGGGTACCGTGCACTCCCTCATCATGCCAAAGAGCCCCACGGCCTTCACCCTGTCCACTAGGTAGTTGTGGATGTGAGGAGTGCAGGCGTTGTGACTATACACCTCAGCAAGCTGCTGGATCTTGTCCAAGTGCTGCTGCTGGCTCTCAGTCAGGCTGGAGAGGACCTTGCTGTTGCCTGGGTCAGGGTTCCCGCAAGGAGGTGCAGCAGTTACAAAGGGCGTTACAGGGGGCAGTGCAATGCACCTGTGGGGCTCGCAAAAGCAACCCGGGTGCTGAGGTCACTTTGGCTGCAAAGGATTAGTTTCCTTTGAACACTTGAACATTTTAACATGGCGTCAAAGGGCCTCCTTGCCCAGCTGGAATGCAAAAAGAAAGTTATTAAAAACTTTCAATACCCTTTCTTGGCTGGCACACAACCCAATGTTCAAATGTTCAAAAACCTTATTACCTCTGTAATCTACACTAAGATGCACAAAATCTTTGAACATTTTCTATTTTCACAAAATGTTCAAATGTTCAAAATGGTTAGGAGCAGTCACAGAGGCCACCTCCTCTACGGACTCACCAGCGCATCGAGCAGAGCAATGAGCACTTCAGTCTTGACAAGTAGCACCTACTGTCACCAGCAGCAGGCAGGTCAGTGACTCACCAGCCCAACATGCTCCCCTTGAAGCTCACAGAAAGCATGCTGCGGCCCACATTGGTCACATACCGCACCCTGGTGGCAAAGAGCCCAGTATAGGCCGCAACATATGTCATGTAGCTGTGGCTTGCCCCGCTCCAGCCTGCCTTTTCCATATAGTATTGCCACATGTTGCTCGGCAAGCTCTTGAGCTGTCTGTGCAGGAGGTAGAACTCTCCAGCCCATAGGTAGCGGAAGCTGTACAGACTCAGGCGGGGTAGGGCTGCTGCAGGGCTGTTGGGAGCAGTCTGAGGGGTCTTGCCGCCTGCAGGGCACGAGACAGGTTGTGTGAAGGAGTGTATAAAGCATGCCCCATGATGTCTTGAGTGAACATAGCAGAGACTGAATTATTCAATATCATTTAATCTGACATTTGTCCTATTGGGGAAGCTGAGCAGTCAGCAACGGAGCAAGTGATGTTGCTTAATGCAACACCCTGGCTTCACAGCTTCCCATTTGACAGCCAAGCACAGCTTCAGGTAAGGCTAGGATTCTTGGAGCTATTCTACAGACAATCATGGGGGCACATAGTATGTGCCCCTAGGATTCTCATCACCCCTGGTATTCTCCAGACAATCATGGGGGCCCCAGACTATGGGCCCCTAGGATTCTCATCACTCCTGGCATTATCAAAAAAAAATCATGGAGGCACGTAGCATGAGCTCCGAATCTAACCATGCAGCAAAAGCCACATCATACGCACCAGCTGCTTGCATGTGGTCCCAGGCCTCCTTAAGGAATCCAGCGCTGCTCTCTGCGCTGCTGACATAGTCTGCAAGGCCATCACTGCCAGCTGCCGTCCTGGTGTTGGCCAGCTCTTCCACCTGCTGCGGTGTCAGATGCTGCAGGCCACCATATGGGAGACACCAGTTGCATGCGTTGTTCCGTGTGCGGTTTGTCGTGCCTTTGACCACAACGGGCTTGTCAGGTGGAGTTGCTTGGAGCCACTGCAACACCACAAAAGCCAGGGAGAGACAGGCTGCCATGCAGAGGCCTGAGCAGTTGGCTGGGAGGACGTCCACTGGCTCGCTTGCACCGTAGGACTGCTGAAATTTGGCGTGGTATGCCTGTTGTAAGCAGAAGCAGCAAGATAGCGCAACTTGCAGGCCAGGGTCCAGACCAACAGGACCACGCATATATGCTTCTCTGATGTGGGGAATACATCTTCCCATGAATTCAAGCAGATGCCCAGCTCGAGGAGATAAACAGACACAGCAGCAACGGAGCAGATGAACTTTTTTGTTGAGCTATTCAGACAAATGCCCAAGTCAGGAAGCTGAACAGACACTCAGCAACGGAGCTGATGGATTTATTTACTGGAATATTCGGACAAATGCCCAAGTCAGGGAGCTGAGCAGACACTCAGCAACGGAGCTGATGGATTCGTTTACTGTAAGTTCCGGACAGAGCGACACTGATGAAAAGAGTCAAAGGTATTGTCCAGAGCATCTTGCCGCATCCAAACCAGCCCTGAGACAGGCGCAGCTCTTGCTGTTTTCTGCCAGCACACATGATGCCCTGCTGCAAACCCTTAGCACACTGTGGAGCTGCAAGTGATCAGTAATGTCTTTGTTGATGTCAGAAGGCTGTTGGGGAGGCAGGAACATTGTTCCTCCCCCTAGAGAATGGCTGCTGGTCTCCCCCCTAAAGAATGGCTGCTGGTGAGGAGGACATGATCCCGTCTCACTAGTGATTTAGCTGTCACCCACCTGCATCCAGAAGCCCCCCGGTGTCTTCTGGAACAGCGGTAAGATGCCGCTCAGGCCCAGAGCCCAGACGGGAACTTTTGCTCCACTGGCAAGCACCACGGAAGTGTGCCGCCATTGCCAGCGGAATAATTCCGCACCTCTGCTGCCGCTGTAAAGCTGAAAACACACTCCGACAAGGCCGTAGGCTGCTCTCCGGGCACGTTTTGCAGGGTTAGTGCTGGCAAACACGCCGCCGTTGGTGAGCTGTGCTGGGTGCGTCCATCCGTTCTTGATCATGAGGGAGCTGAACAGAAGTGTAAAAGGCACAGAGAATCAGTTGCTGGATAATGCAGCCGCAATGATGAATGCATGTCTAGGCTCTTCAATCGGCTTGATTGTGCTCAGCGGGAGGTGGGCAGCCGCCCTGGGCCCTAGCCATGGCAGTAAGTTTGGGTTACTGCCATGTGTCTTCATGAGCAGCAAGGGCATGCAGCAGGGAGCTGTAGCCAGGGGGTTAACCCACCTGTGTATTCGGGGGTTTAGCATTGGCATCAGCAGGGGGGACAACCATGACAACACCTGAATGATGCAACCTCACTACTAGAATGCCGGCTGTGTATATGCTGGCTTTTCTTACTTTATGGCAACCAGCGCCTGGAGCAGCTCGGCCTGCCAGAACAGCAGCAATAGTACAGCGGTATGCCAGCGGATTGGAGTACCCCTGTGGTTTGCCTGCTCCTTGGCAGCAGCCCTCTGGGTCTTGCTGGGTCTTCCACCTGGTCATGCAGCAGGGGGCATTATGAGCGGCATCAGCACAGCCACTTTGCTGCCAGTAGTTAAACCCTCTGTCCTCAGATGCAGCACCGGCAAGCAGCAGAAAGAGCTGACCTGATCCGTAACCACCCTGCATAACCAATGGACACCTTGGTTGCATTCAGGGACTTTCCTAACAATGCAAGGACCTTTTACTTTTGCTTGACATCCACCTTTAGGAAGGAGTGCCTCTAATTTTTACTAAAACTTCAGCGTTTCTACGGTAAAGAAAGTATACTCCTTCAAACTGACTGCGATGCTCATGTACACTGTCAGCAACTCCTTCATGGGCACCACTCCAATGGCACAAAGATACTTGGTTGCGTTCAGGGTCTTTCCCTGTCAACAGAAGGACCTTCTACTTTAACTCAAAAGCTTCAACCCCCTGCGTAACGATTATGCAGGGGGGGTGAAAGATTGTTTCACCCCCCTGCATAACCATGGAGGTAAAGGATTGCGAGCAGCTCACCTCTAGCGGCATACCAGCTGTCCATGATTCGGCTCACGCTGCCTGATGACGCCGGGAACATCAAGCTGACAGTGGCGGTCTTGACCGTGCCATCCGGCAACCGGTAGCGGACCTCAGTAGTTAGGCTGCAGTCCACATCACCAGCGGAGGGGCTATTGCCGCCATCTGGAGTTTCAAAGACCAGCATGTGGCCAAGCTTGAGCAAAGCCACATACTCCTGAATGACCTGCAAAGCACACAGTGGGAATCCTTTGCTGGGAGACCAGCAGGGAACTGGTGAATCTAAAGCCAGCTAGCTTCCTGTAGCCTCCTGCAGCTTCCCTTCTCCCCCTTACCCGCTTGCGCCTCCTCCCGAAAACCACCTATGTAAGCCCACACCTCCCAATAGATAAGCAGTGGCACTTTTCTAGCTTTCAAGGCCAACATCTGCTTGAGTACAGTTGCCCAACCCCTGAGGTGTCTAGGCGGTATGCTTCCCTCACCCTGCTGTGGCTCTCATCAGAGGCTTCGGTTAGACGGGGCACAGGAGGAACATACGTCTGTCCTGGCAAAAGGGAAACCAGGCTGCTGTACTGTAAGCACGATAGTGGTGTTCCCAAACAATCTATGAATCATCAAAGTCAGTCTGATGGACAACAGCAAACCATCCTACCAATAGAAGCCCAAGAGTTCCCTTTCATCAAACTGCGAATATAGCGACCTGCCTGTAGATGCCAGGAAAGGGTGCCAGTGCCCTACAAATATGAAGATTGAGCCCCCAAGTTGTGTAAACCACCTCACTCACCTGGTCCTGGACGGTGGTTCCCTTGAGCTCTTTCTCTCCGCGCTGCTGTAGACTGCTGGTGTACATGTCTTCCAGCTGCTGGGCATCTGGTCAGGTGAGCAGCTTGAGCGAGGCTGCCTGAATCTGTGCTGTCATCCACCTGCTGCTGCCGCTGCTTGAGCCTCTGGATCAGGCGGTTTAGAGCAGCTGACTCCTTGATGCTAAGCTCAATCTTGCCAGGAGGCAAAGGATCCACAAGCTCTGCATTGATTCCGAGCAGACGCAGCAAGAAGAAGAAGCCCAGCACAGCCCTCCGCTTGCCAGCATTGACATCTCCCTTGTCTCTGGCATCGCCAACAAAAGACGCAAATACTGCACAGCCACAGCGCGGTGGACTCGTTAAAGTCTGTTAAGCTCTCAGAGATCGCGTTGGGGACAACAGAAAGCATCGCTGACCTCTGGGCCAGTTCTTGCTGAGCAATGGCATCTCGGCGAGGCACCCAGGGGCCCCAGCTGCCTATCAGTGCTGATCAGGTACGTTTGCATGCATGCTAAATGCTTTTTGCGAGCGCTAAGAAGTCCTTGAAAAGCTCCCACGCACAGTAGTGTGGTGCCAGCTAGATCCAGGGATGCACCGAACGCCGTCGAGTGTTACAGCGATGACATTGGTGTTGCAACCGGCATGTTGCGTTCTCAATGTGGCTCCGCGGATGCTTAAGGGGCCATAGACTAGCAGTCACTCCAGAATTGCTGGCAGCCAATCACTAGGACACTCGCTCTGAGCACTAGGTATCACACCACTCTGATATGATCAGAGCTCGAGCTAAGACCTGCTAGAACCCTCAACCGCAGCGATCGCAGACCGCTATACTGGATCATCCATATCTACCGCACTGCTGACAGCCTACTAGCTAGTAAAGATCCTTGAACCTGAGTCGGTGCAAGCGGCAGGTGCGATGACTATCTAGGCCAGCCGAGCTTCATCCAATCAAGCAGGTAGCGGGCTCCACATACCATAACATAACAAACATTAGTAGGGTGTGGCAACCGCAAAGGGCCTGGCGCATGATGGCAATCAGCTGCCACACCAAACAAAGCGGCTGTGACTCTTGTGTGTGTGTGTGTGTGTGTGTGTGTGTGTGTGTGTGTGTGTGTGTGTGTGTGTGTGTGTGTGTCCCTACCAACAGACCCCTGGATAAATCCGTAAATCCCAGAGTTAATCCTGGGAAGTCCTACATAAGTCCCAGGATTTATTTCTTAATCCCAGGCAGGTGTGAGAAGTGTCGTTTTCACCAAGGGAGCCGTATCTTAAGGACAGGAAAACCATATCGAGAGACTCTACATGTCCTCCTACATCTCCAAAGCCATAAGAGACCAATACAGCAGCAGCATACATATAAACCGCTACCGCCGCCGCGCCTACTTACTAGCTAGTACAACAACAACAACAACAAACATTTAAGGTGTGGCAACCGCAAAGGGCTGCTAGGTCGAAACGACCAAACACACCATCGGATGGATCCAAGCACAATGGCTTCCAGACCACCAACCAAGCAGTACTGATACCGAAACATGTATCCAGGCAAGACAGAGCCCATGATCAAGAACACCACCCACTCCTCCATCGGTTGCAAGGGCATGGCAAACAATGACGATTACCACGGGCTGGAGATGTACAAGAACCATGCAAATAACTCAACCACGTACATAGCCATACATACGTATGTATACATACATACATTCCCATAAGTACATACATACTGCCAGAACCCATCATCAACATGCACGAACGAATACATCACATGCCATGTACATATGCACAACGCACATATACCAGTGGCAAAGGGATTGTGAAGCCCAGCTGACCACAAGCAAGGCAGCAGACCATCATCACATATAGCATAGTTGCGCCCGATCCAGCAGCCACCCATCCAAGTAAGACTGAGCTGCAATCTCTATCCCAAGTGACCATCATACGAATTAGCTGATCACGTAGCTGCCAAGATTTCCCCGTGACAGCTGAGACAACAGGCGTACTGCATGCATGCAGCAAAAGTAAGACCTCGGTCCCTCCACCAGAAGTTCTCCCAATCAACAGCAGAATTGCCATACCCTGATCACTTAACATACTAGCCATTGCATAGCATGCATACATGTAGAGACACCTGCATACGATCCTTGCATGCCGTGCAAATAGAATACGCAATACAAGCCTGGAAGCGTCCTGTAACACGAAGGATCAAACAGAAGTCTTGCTTGCCCTAGCTAGTCATCTTGTACCAGTTGCTATACATTACTTACAAAGCTGGACTACCTCTTAGTGCTAACGTAGCGTGTACCAGCTAGCTACCTAATAAATGTACAGTAAAGTACCACCCAGTTCGGTCCTGCAAATCTGACTATGGTTACCAAGCAGCCGCTATTGCAAAGCTGCAGTGGCCCGCTACACCAGCGGTCTGCTACAGCATATTAGCACTGATAGCTAATCATCAAAAGTACCAAGCAGCCTGCGATTACAATGGCACAGCCATATCACCAATAAGCTATCTGGCTGTTGGCACCACAGTACAAAAAATATTACAGCCCATGTGCATACCTTCAGCAGTTCAGCCTATGTAAACATTTGAAAGTAGCATACGTGTTACCTGTGAGCTATCATATGTGTGTCATGCTTGCTAGTCCCTCGTGCTCCAAGCAGCCATCCCGATGCAATGTCCAACTTATGATGTCCGGAGCAACGACACAGACATCTGCATGAACTTTTTCATTTACAGATATTGTCATATGCTTACCTGTAATTCAGCCTCTGGATCTGGCTGCTGCAACATACGTAGCACTGCTTGCCGCTGCTCAGCAGTGAGTTCCTCCATGGCCGCTGCCAGAAGTCCTGGGTTGTTGCCCAAAACAGTACCCAGAACAGAAGGGTCTGCATGCAGAAGACGTGCCAACCCATCTCCCTGCTCCTGCCCAGGTACACCAAGAGTAGCCTGCCGAGTTGTTGCTGCTCCTGCAGCTCCTGCTGCTGCACCTGCTGCAGCTCCTGCTGCTGCGCCTGCTACTGCACCTGCTGCTGCGCCTGCTGCTGCACCTGCTGCTGCGCCTGCTGCTGCACCTGCTGGTGCTGCCTGTTGCGGTGGTCCTGCGAGCTTTAGGCGCCGTGCGATCTCTTCTGGAGAGGGCTGCTGGGTGCGGTCTTCCTCCCTAGCATACACGCAGTGGATGTGCTTTCCACTAGCATCCTTCCATTTCTTAGCACCAAGCCTAAATCGATGGGTATCGCAGGTAGGTCTAAGGTACTTAGCTGGGTTCCACCCATCTCTTGCCCATTCCTGGTACCTAGCCGGGTAGCATGTATTACACAAGCACAAGTACAAATCTTTCAATTTGTCTACGTCATCGTCATCGTTATCCATAAGCCCATCGACGCGAACGATTAACCGCAAGCACTACCACCTGCCGCTGGCACTTCCCATGCACCCTGCATTTTAAGAGCTTGCACAGCAGCAGACCCCTGACCGTCAGACGCGACACAGATGCCGCTTGATGCAGAAACACCCGTCACAAGCTTGATAACTTAAGATTGGCACATCTTAGTTGACGGACACTTGGTTGCTGGTCACTTGATGTTTACGCCTCACAAAGCCCTGCCCCATTTGAACTGCCCCGACTGTGCTTCTGAGTGGTGTTAATAGTGTTATTGATTGCAATGAGTTGGACATCGCTGGGTTTGTCAGCATGGCGTTTGTTCCTCCTGCCAAAACGGCTTACGAGCTTGAACGCGAAGCCCGTATACTCCAAAATACGGCCTTCATCAATGCGAACTTAAAGAGTACCGTTGATGAGTTCAAAGCACAACTGCAGCAGGCTCGCCCAGTCCGTAAGCCACGCCAACCTAGGCCACTGCCACCTCCTCGTCCAAGAAGCACACGTGCTGCAAGCCTTCTGGCCCAAAAGGCGGTAACAGCCATTGTTAACTTCGAGAACACAACTCAGCCAGCCCTCAGGCAGCCAAAGCAATCTATACAGATGGCTAGATCCGCAGAGGAGCCAGTTCTAGCGACTGTAAAAGACTTCCTGATAGCCTATGCTGGCTACAGCGAAGTCGATGCAGACAATCCCGAGGCTTTGCAGGGCACCCTAGCGTTGTTAAGCAGAAACACTGTTGGCTTGAAAGACATTCTGGCGATAACCGATAGGGATCAGGAGAAGGTCATGGATCAGCTGCGCAGCATTCTGCCAGATGCCAAGCCTGTTGAACTGACTAGGATCGCTCGCGGACTACACACATAGCGAGGTGGAGGTCCCTCCAAGTAAGACAAGACAAGGAAGCAGTTCAGCTCATATTACCGCGCTCGCGTATGGCACTGTTAAGCTTATGCACACCTGGTGAAATACGTCTCGACTCGTGTTGCAGGTCCTCTGGCAGCGAGGATGGACCAGGCGACAGCATCAACGGTGGTCATAGCAGGATGCGTTTGCCACAGGCCGCCATTGGTAGGATGGAGGCTTATGTAAACGCTTTCAAGACCACCTTGAACGTGCACGACTTCAGTGCTGCCATGACGTACACTGTAGAGAAGTTGGCCCCATACAATGCAGCAGGGGCTACAGAAGCTAACCAGAAGAACATCCTGGTAAGTATGGTTCAGTCTGAAAGTTCTATCCCCATCCTTATCGTCTAAAGTCTCAATCCCAGTCTCCTGCTGCAGAGCCTCCCTGAGCTCACCACTGCCATGAGACAGGACATCTTGGAAGCAGGCTTGAGCACAGAGCACTGGACAGACGAGAGGTTGTTTGCCAGCATAAAAATAAAGTTCAAGAACCTCAAGGAGGGTAAGTGCCCCAGTCAGTTCAGTATGATGTTGAGCATGTCCATGGCAGCCTTGAGGTCCAATTGCTTGTACGTAGGTGCTCTCAAGAGGCAGGCCGCTGCTAAGGAGCTACGCTTGGCCAAGAAGAAGATGATTAAAGCAGATGGTAAGCATGTTCTTCTGGCCAATAGCCCAATGCTTAAGGTTCCTCACAGCATATGTACCAGGATGCAGTACGCCTCCTGCTGTCCTCACATCAGGTGATCCCTTGCGTACATACTGGTAGCTGTAAGATGCAGGCGGAGGGGGCAATATTGTGGCAGATTGGCTTACTTTCCCGACTATGGTTACTGCAGGGGCCAAAGCTGTTGACGTGGATGAGACACCTGGGTCACAACAGCAGAGCAACCAGCCATCTGGAGGTGAGCTTGTGGGGCATCTGCATGCAAGGCCACTTTCATTGTACGTATGTAGTCTCAGATAACATTAGCTCACTACTCTCTGCAACAAATGTAGTCTCTTTCTCTCTACACATAAGTAAGCAGGAAAACCGACGTTGCCATTTTTTAAAATTTAAGCGGATGTATCGAACAGGTGCTAAAATGGCTGAGACAGTTTCCTCAGTTGCTCCAATTGCTGGTGGATGCAAGCACGACTTTCTGCCTTCTGGTGTGTAGCACGCAGCTCTTTAATGCATGTCTCATGAGCCATGTGTCCTATCCACCCACCCGCATGTATGCTTCAGTAAGACATGTCATCGAACTGAATCTGTTTATGCTACTGCATGCTGGCAGAGGCCAACAACAAAGCAGCAGCAGCAGAAGCGTCTGGCGGTGCAGCAGCACCAGAGTGTGCAGAGGAGCATGATGGTGCAGAAGGGGGTGCTGAGGGCAGGGGAGGGAGGCGGAGGGTTCAGAGGGTGACAAGAAGTGCAGCAGCACCGGCGGCAGCAGCAGCAGCACCTGTTTCAGAAGCAGCAGCTCCCAAGGGTCATAAGGGCAGCACAGCAAATGTGTCTAAAAGCTCTGGCAACAAGGAAAATGACCCTGCAGCAACAGGGGTTGGCAGCGCCTCATCCTCTAAGGCAGCAGTAGCAGGGGCTGGCAAAGGCTCATCCACTAAGACAGCAGCAGCAGGATCTGCGCCAAGCCCAGACACGGTGGACAGCAGTGCTTTGGTTGCTCTGCTGGTTGCCGCTGTCAAGAAGTGCCCAGACCTTGCTCTGCAAGTGCAAGCAGCCATGGATGACTTGTAATGCAGCAGCAGTTTTAGACTCATGTCACATACTAGCAGTGTGGTGCTGACAAGACTATACACACATACAGACTAATGTGCTTTGGGAATGCGGTCCCTGTGTTGGTGGCTATATGCATGGGCATGCATGAGCATGCATATCTGTATAGTGTTTTTTGATTGATTGCGTTTGTGTAGTACGTATCGTTGTATGTGTGTGGGGTGTTTGTATGTGCAGTTGCTCAGTAAGAGTCAAGCAACTAGAACTGGTAATTCTATTATGTTGGTGGACGTAGGGGCCTGCTGCTGGACGGGTGGTTGCTAGCAGTCATCGCACCTAATCCTTAATCCTTAGTCTCTAATCCTTAATCCCTAATCCATAAGTCCTCCAGGATGTATCAGGATTAGGGATTAAGGACTTACTTTAAGTCCAGGATATACTTCAATAAGTCCCTATATCCGTTAATCCGTAAGTCCATATAAGTTCAGTAGGCCCACTGAGGATTAAGCAAGATTAAGGGATTAACTCAGGGGTCTGTTGGTAGTGTGTGTGTGTGTGTGTGTGTGTGTGTGTGTGTGTGTGTGTGTGTGTGTGTGTGTGTGTGTGTGTGTGTGTGTGTGTGTGTGTGTGTGTGTGTGTGTGTGTGTGTGTGTGTGTGTGTGTGTGTGTGTGTGTGTGTTTGCCTGCGAAGGACCTGAGGTGCATTCGACACATTGATTAAGTGTCATCCCTCAGGCCGGCAACATGGGCGAACCCACACTTTGACCCGATCTTGTGGTCATCATGAGCCGCTGCTGCCGAGTAGATCAAGCACTGCAATCTTGTGTTTAAACAGAGGCTAGGATGAGCACATGTCCCAAACCACACACTCTATGAATTGAAATGTGCGTGCACCAGAGCCATCGAAATAAAATGGATGGCCGGACAGGTTGACTATCAAATTGTGGTCATATGGTAGTATAGTAGCAGAAGTTCAGGCAGCTAAGAAACACATTCAACCAGTAAACATCTTATAGTTAGAATGCCAAGCGGCTTCATCATCCTGTGTCCCCTCGGCTGTATCTACATCACATCTACATCAAGCGACTTAAACGCCGGGCCTCTCCTGGTAAAACAGGCCTCCCAGTGCCTGCTCTGGCTGCCTACCCTGTTCGGTATTTGATACAATCCATCCTACGAGCTGTGCACTTAGCTGGCAAGGAGCCCGCTGAGATGAGTCTTGCCTTGTTGAATCCTATATATAAGCGTGGGGACCATTCTCAGGAGGTTAACTACCGCCCTATAGTGGTGTCCTCACTACTCCACAAGTTATATGCCAATTGCTTGGGTTCTGGGGTGTATGTGGCCCACACTCAGTACAGTCACCAGCATGGTGACATGTTCCCCCGGCAAGCAGGGTTCTTGCCTGATCGGAGTACCCTTCATAATATGTTTGTTGTGCAGCATTTGGCTCATCATGCGCTCACCACCAATCGTCTCATGTATGTGGTATTCTTGGATGTCTCGGCCGCATATGATACTACTGATCATGGCAAATTGGTGGAAACTCTCCTCCACTTGGAGTTTCCCGAACATCTTGTGCGAGGGATTGCAGGCATGTACCAGGGTTTGCGCTATCAGGTGGTTACCCATGGAGTTGTTGCAGAGCCTTTCCATGTTGGTATTGGGGTCAAGCAAGGATGCCCCCTGAGCCCCATGTTATACAATTTGTATGTCCAGCCACTAAGTGGAGCATTAAGTGCACTTGATAAGGGGCCATGCTTCCCTGGTCTTCCTGGGTGCCATCCGGACTATCATTATGCTGATGATGCTGCTCTCATGGCAGAGTACCTCCCCGACTTGCAGGCTTTGCTGACCCATACTAATGTCGTGCTAGCTGCTCGCAATCTTAAGCTGTCAGTGCCTAAGTGTATCGGACTCGTTTTGGGTTTGCAGGCGGGAGCTCCAGTTGGTGAATGTTCTTTGAGTCTTGGTTCCGCGCCCCTTGCATCAGCTTCACCTACTGAGGGAACACGCTATCTTGGCCTAATTTATGACACAGCAGCCTCTGCGGGCACTATGGCAGCTCACAGGGCCTCCTGTTTTTCCTCTTCTTTTCATGCTGCTACTGCTCAGATGCGTGCGGCACCAGACTTTCCCTGTGCACTCCCAGCCTTCTTGAAATTGTTGCACACTGTTATGGAGCCAGCTGGTTTGTATGGGTGTGAACTCTGGGGCCTTCTATCTATTCCGGGTTTGTGGTCGTCTGATTGGGCCCTTGCTAAATTCTATAGCCTTAAAGATCCTTTGGAGGTTAAGCGGTGCCGTCTGGTCCGTCAGTGGTTGCAGCTCCCTCAGTCTGTGCCTCTTTTGCCTTTGTTACATGAGCTTGGATCTGAACCTCTTGTGCATTGCTATGTTCGGCGTGCTGTTCGTTTTTATAACTGCCTTGTTGAGTTGGATGCTGCTTCAGTGTATCGAAGTGCTCTGCAACAGAACATTGATGATGCTCTCTCCACTCGCTCCCGTGCCCATAACTTTGTGGGGGCTCTTTTTCAGGTGCTACGGATCCTTTTGCCCCGTGAAGGTGGTCTTACTCGCACCTTGCGAGCTTGCTTGCCTTTGGATATTGATGGCATTGATGAGGCATTGCATACTCGGTACACTGAGCACATTCAGCGTCTGTCCCAGGTTGTCAATGGTCCTGGGTCCCGTATTGGTCTGTATTTCAGGGTTGTTGGTACACATGTTTTGGGCGTTGTCCCTTCTTTTTACTCCTGTCGACTGTCTCATGGTGTGTTGGTACGTTTCTTGCGTTTTCGTCTTGGTTGCCATCATTTGCGTATCCATACTGGGCGTTGGCTTCCGCCCCTCCTTCCGCATTCTCAACGCACTTGTTTGCGGTGTAGCTCCACAGTAGTTGATGATGAGGCACATTGTTTGTTCGTGTGTGAACACCCCACGATTGTTGAGGCTAGAGATTTGTTTCTGGCAGCTGTGGTTCCCCCCGTGGCCGCGTTGTCCTCGCTCCGGTATGCTGATTTCTGGGCACTGTCAGCCACTGGCTGTGTCCCTCTCTCGGCCTTGGTCAAGTATGTGGCCGTGTGTGTTCGTGTCTGTTGGTACTGCCATCAGTCAGGTGGTACTGATGTGGTGGATTTACCGGATATCTTGCTCCCGGCAGGTCAATATTTGGATATGTTTGATTCGGAGTCGGAGACAGATGTTCCTAGTGATTCGTCTGATGAGGAACTGGTTGCAGTCTAAATAGCTACATGTTTGGGTATTAGCCTTGGTTGGTATGCTGGACGTCTTGGGTGGTACATATGCGGTGGACTTACTGGACCTCCTGCTTGGTTGGTGCTCTGGATTGTGTTTGATTTGGACACACCCATCAGTCTCCTGCTGGTGCTTTGTTTGCTGGTGCTACTATTTGCCGTGTCCGTAGTTGGATGTCTGCTTGGGTATTCCTCTTGCTTGGTGGTATGGATTCCATTGTTTTTGGACCCATCCGCTGGTGCGTTTGGTCGTTTCGACTTAGCAGCCCTTTGCGGTTGCCGCACCTTAAATATTTGTTTGTTTGTTTGTGTGGTCTGTGTCGGTCTGAATCTCAAAGTTTCAGCCAAGAAGGGAAAGGGGATGGATGGCCATTGGGCACGGCATTGATGCACGGTTTGAATGTTACATTTGAAAAAAGAAAAACCCGGAGCCAACACGAGGCTCAAGGGGCTTCCAAAAAACCAAACTGACTAATATCATCAACTTCAACTAGTTCGTTCTCATACTCATCACTAGAAACATTACCACAACTTTCATCTTCACTCGATTCAAATCTGTCAAGCTGCAGATCAAACACCCACTCAGTATCTTCATCTCTGAAGACACGCATTTTATGTACCAACTTCGCCAACATATGCTGCTTTGGATGACACATAAGCTTCCTTAAATCACCTTCACAGTAATCAAACAACTCACCAAACTCCGATCTGATTTCCTGGTAGGCAGGGCATTCCAGCATGAAATGCTTTTCATCCTCAACGGTATATGCCATGCATTTCCTACAATACCTCTGTGTCCTCACAGTACCACCATCAGCCCAACGTCCAGTCACAACACTCAGCCAGTGAGCTCCCACTCTAAACCTCATGAGATCAGCAAGATACTCTGGATTTATACAACGGTCATGATCAACATACCTAGCAGGCTGTGAAACACACTCAGCCATCCACGTATAATAGGTCGCATACGATACCTGATCCGAGGATGCAACCCTAGGATCCTCTGGAAGGTCACACCAACAAGCAGTCCACTTACTACCCCAAGTGCCTAGGACAACTTCTGTGTCTACACGCTCAATTTCTGTTACTGACCTGTTCAGCACAAGAGAAGTTACCTTCTCAGCATAATCCGGAACAACATCTTTAAGACACTTCATCATCTCAGCAGACCACAGCCGTCCATGTCCAGCAACAATCGACAACTCGAGGTTCTCTGTAAACGCTGCACGTAGCATAGGCGCAGATGTCTGAGCTACTAACCTATTCCAAAAGCCACAAGCCATTTTAACCCACGTAAATGATACAGGCATGCACCCCAGCTCCTCATGCAACAGTCGTTGAGATACCGACTTCCTCAACCAAGTCCCACTAACTTGTCTCAAGAACATGTTCTGGACCTTCTGGAGTGGATTACCCAATGGCAAGTTTGACGTGAGAAAGGGCAAAGACCATATTTCACACCCATTAAACTAATCTAAAGAGAGATATGTATATGTGTCACATCACATAATATATTATTTCCCCATCACATAATGTATGCATAATCCCCTGCAAAATGCTTCCAGCAACGGCCATCCATTCCCACAGGAACAAGATAGGAGACCAATGCAGGCCCATGGGTAGCATGCACCACCTGGAATGGTGCTATTGCTTATCATATCTGGACATCTGACAACAATCTGGTACGCAACTGAAAACACACCACATAGTTTTTGCCGCTTGGCTCTGTGACAATTGTTGCGACTCATTATACATGAGATAGGAACAGAAAACAACAGAGAAAAATCCCTTTGTGACTCATTACATATGATTGTTGTCAATCCAACCAGATGAAACGGGGATTGCAGTGGTCAGACTGCAGTGCATATGTATGGCTGCAAATTTCCCGCGTAATCACACCAACATGCATCAATGGCGTCTTTAGTCTGTTACACCAGGCAATCATGTTGCTTGTTGACCGTATGGTCCTTCTCCTTTGTATTGTGCTGTCACCCTCTCCTACCTATCCTGGGTGCACATTAGAACCAAATCCAGGAGCAAATGGATGTATCCCTTCCTTGCTGTACTGCTAGGTGGCATTACTAGAAGAAGCATCAATCAACATCTTCTCTGCAAGGATATGGAAATCATGCTGCTGGATCTCAAAGAATCCCCTTCGGAAAGCCATACCCCATCTGTCCTTGTTCTTGACAAAGCTTAGCTGCTGCAACAAAGGTTTGACCTCAACTTCCTTGCACGTTCTGTAGTTCGTCTTCCGCCTGTAAGGGCAGAAGCCAGGCTGTTGAGCCACCTGCTTTGCCTCTTCGTCTTGTACTTCTCCTATGGCCGTAAACCTCTGATATGGCGTTTTTGTGTTCATGGTCTGCTTGGCAGAGTAGTAGAGGACCCAGTCGCCTTTGGAGACCCGCTTAGCTGGGCCCTGCTTGCCATGGCAGAACTGTGCAAAGCCGCCCTGAACTCCAATGTGTACATGGTCTTTGGATGCAACTGCAATCCAGTATCTGGTCTTGCTTGCCGAGCCAGCCATCCAAGTCTGAAGGGAAGCGACGGGTGTGCTGCTGCAGGGTTGTTGGAGCTTGATACCGTGCGGTGCTTCAGGGAGGCAGTCCTACTTATTAAGGGGACCCTGCTTCACATGTCTGGTGTCCAGCCGAGAGGACGCCCCAGTCGATGTGAGACCAGCAGCTTGAGCTCTTCAGCCCCTGTCCGCCTGAGTTGAAGCACCGTGCGCTCATTGGTGCTACACAGAACGCGGCTAGTCCACAGTGGACTCCATGTTTTATTTACTCAAATGAATAACCAGGGCCAAACTGGAGAGCACAGGTTCACGTTTAGGCATGCCGATGCAGGTCCATACAGCTCCACACGGCGGTTTGCAAGTGGCACAGTCACCGAGCTCGGAACAAGCTCTAGAGCGATAAAGAACGTTTGGCATCTTCAAAGCTTGGGCCCTGCTACTGTCCCTTCGCCCAAGCTACGACGGGATTACGACAGTGATTGTACATCGGGAAGTACAACAAATGTGAACTGCAGACACTTCCCCTCCAGCCAAAGTTTCTTCAGCCAGATATTGCCCATACGCAGTTCGTCTCTCAACCTCTCTCGCAACACACCAGAGGAAAACAACTTACATCGCCGTTGCAGAGCCTTGAAACACCGTACATCAACCAGATCGAACCCCCTCAGGTAGGACGTATCAATACCAATCAGTATAGAACGCACCGCACTTCCTGAACAACATAAACAAGAATAACATAAACCCCAAAACGCATTCACAGCGCCCGCAATTATTGGTGCAGCACTCCCACACTAACTCAAGGTACTACCACCCATACTACCCGGGATACTAACCCGAGTCCTTCAAGCATCAGAAGCGAGGCAGCGTTGGCAAGCTTACTCCCTCGCCTTCTTACGAAGCTCCTCAAGCTCCATGTCAATGGCGTCCCTCACAGGCCGCCCCTCAGGCAATGCCTTTGGGCTGCTGCTGCTGCTGCTGCCAGTCAACATGCCCTGCTTCAAGGCTGCCAACTCATCCTCAACAGTCCCACCCTCCAGTGCTGCAAACTTAGCCTCCAAACCATTGTTGCCCGTCAACATACCAACAGCCTCACTCTCTGCCTCCATGGCCATGACCTGCAAAAGCATTATGTGCACTGGTATTCAGAGGCCTCACACTGCAAGAATCTACACTTTTGCATTGCAAAATCATTCTTTGCGATTGCAATGAATAGACTGTACGTGCGCACTGCCCCTGGCAGCCTGTGCTACCCCTGCCATTTACTGCAGCCTTTAGCCAGGCGTAGAGGTCAACTTACTCACTTGCCCGAGCAATGCTCCATGGAGATTTAGCAGCCTGCGTGCCTGATACTGTGATATATTGCACTGCCCCATGACAAGCCCATACATCCATAGGCAGAATTGCTGCGCACTCCCAATCCTCTACAATGCTCTGGTGCTACTCAATTCCTGCGCCCGTCTTCCATTCTAAACGCGTACTGCAAACCTCCACTCAAGACAGATCAGCTCCTTGCTCCTGCTGCTGGCCAACCCGCTCGCTGTCCCTATACCCCCTTGAAGAATTCTTTCCCCACCCCTCTCACCTTCTCCTCCATCTTATCAAATGCAGCCACCGCGCTGCTGGTATCCAAGCTGCCCACCATCTCCTGGATCTGCTTGCTCGTCTTGGCACTGGCTGCACGTGCCTTCAGAGTATCTTTCTTGCTCTTGGCCTCCAAAAGCTTCTGCTCCAATACCCTACACAGCACCAAATGCGCTTACATTTTTTGTTGCAACGATGTAGCTGGCAGCAAAATTTCCTATACGTCGAGAGAGAACACTACAACGGGAGACCACTACAACAATGTCTATATGAGATAGCTCACTGCACAGCCCCTGGACTGTGCAGCGCAGGGGTTTCAGGGGCATTTTCGGGGGGGGGGGGGGCGAGACTGGCAGCTAAAGATCACGATATATAGAGACAGGCAGCCATCCAGAGCAACAGGAGCAAGCAGACATCAGCAGCCAGACACAGGACAAGAACAGCAACACAAGCAGCACACGGTCACAAATAAAGACCAGGAACAGGTGCACCAATAAAATGGCCACACAAACACACTCCAGACATACATCTCAGGATGATATCCATGCTTCAGGCAAGAGCCCATCGCGCCCCTTCCCGCCCAGTAAAGCAGTCGACTTAACCCTCACCGCCCCCACATTGCTTGCAGCATGTGCCATGCAATACTCTCAGGCTTACATCTCTGTCAGGCCCACACAGCAAGGTCTTCTATGAACGACCATTAATGGGTTCGTACACCCAGTTTCCCTGGCAAACCTTTCACGTCGTCTCTTAGACCCACCCTGCTAATACAAGGCCACCGACCACCCAGCCTTGACCAGCGGAGCTATAAATGCATCCTATCCATAGGACTTGTTTGAACAACCATCTCCATCCTTACTGCCGAGCAGCACATCAATTGCTAAGACATCACCTAGCTGCCTGCCAAGCAAAACCCTTGCATACAGAGATGTTCCACTGCTACAGTGCACCCCACTCACTTGGTATTAGCAATGAGTTGATCCACAGCCTTCTTCTGCGCTTCCAGCTGCATCTTCATGCCATCTGCTTGGTCCTGCCCAAGGAAAAACCAACATGGAGTTTATGTGTCATGTTCCAACTGCACACCACATTAAAAACACCAGACACACCCTTTACACCCCTCCCTAAGAAAATACCAATACAAGGCAGCATGTGTAATCAGGTCAAAAATGTTTCTAGACCAGAGATGGGAGCAAGCATTCGTTGGGCTACCCCAATGCGATAGATGCTGATCCTCACTGATGCAGATCACGACTCTTGGCCATGTGTGTACAGAGCAAGCAACTTGCTCGAGTAAGGATCTTGCTGCAGCTGGTCACTCCTAACGTTGCTCTGCTAAAACAGTGCAGCCAAACACACTTGCAAATGCTGCATCCTCCAGCTGCAGATCTCGCTCTGCTCACCCTCCAAAATATACACTTTGCCCTAGACTCCAATGAGATCCTTTGTCCTAGTCATATCTGTGTTGTGTGGGGCCCAACCTGCCTCACAACCCTCAAACCCCTGCTGTCTTGCTGAAGACCTTCCCCACTGCCTCATGACATCACTTGTGGCTGCTCCTGCGCGAGTCGAGGGCTGTGCAGTGATCTATATCAATTGCCACACTTTGTCCATAAAGTGTGATGGCCTCTGCTGCTCACCTGGTATGTTTTTCTGCGCTTCAAGGCCTCGCGTGCTAGTTCATCTTCACCCTTTGCCACTGCTAACTCTGCACGTTTGAGCCAGTCGTCCTGCAGGACACAAACACATCGCTCTGTACATGCTCTGTACATGGTCCCTTTATTGAAAGTGAAAAACACATGCACGTTGATAAAGCACGCATGTGAATTGACGCCTAGTGCCCATGGCTTTCAGACTTATGCATGCATGGCGGACTTATGCATGCATACCATCCATGCAAGAGTCGATGATTCCCACGAATGTCCACATACTGGGCGGTAAACCAAGCACAACAGCAAATCACGCTGAAGGGAACACCTCCTCCCTGCATATGTAGTGGGAACACAATTTGTGTACCCAAATGAGGCTGCCGGGAGGGAAGACTGCTGAATAAGCAAATCCGAGATCCACACTTGATTCTCTGGCAAACACAATTGATTGGTTTTAGAATAACCCCTTTCTGCTGCTGACGTACCGCCGTGTTCTGCGCCTGCCGGAACTTAGCCTCCATTTGCTTTTGTGAAGCCATGACCTGCAGCCAACGTGAAAAGGGTTCAGCAGATCGGTATTTCGCAAAAACCTCACCAATTGCACTGTGCAAGAAAGTTTCACTTACCTGAGCTGACGCCTGCCGCATCTTGATCAGATCCTCCTGCATCTCAGTGACAACCGTATCCAGGAGCTTTTCAGGATCCTCCGCAGAGCTCACTGCAAACCCGAAGATTAGCTCATTACGTTTGTTTCCCACGCTTAGACAATGTGCAGAGGACAAATTGCGCACCTAATTGGTTGGCATAAGATGAGACCACGCGGATAACCCGGGAGAAAAGATTGGCCTGCACCACCACTGCCCTGCGCCCTCTGTTGCGCCCGGCCACTTTGCATGGTGCAACTGCATGTGCATGCCTTTCATCAGCATGGGTACTATTATGACAAACAAAAGCTTCCAGCCGCCCAATTACCGGTGAGGGGTCGGCACGACCGCTGGCCCGCTGAGGCCTGAGTGCCTCGCATGGTCTGCTTATACAGCATAGCCATTTTGTTAGCCTACTCAACAGTTTGGGCAGGGGCGCACCCGAAAGGTAAAGCAATCGACAATTGCCGCCTCCCATTACTTAAGCATAGAGGCTGCCAGAGCCCTTTATTGGACAGCAAGCCTCTCACCAGCGTACGGTGGTTCTTCGAACGCCTCGACCTTCAGAGACCTCATCACCAGCATCAGTACGTCTGCTCCCATGAGCACAGCTCGAAGGGTATGTGCACTTTCCCTGCTGCCTGCGTTACGCCATAAGGTCAACCAACCTCCTGCTGGTGCATGTAGGACCTGTAACTGTCCCTTGAATATTTCCTGAAAGGGAACCCCACAGCTTTATGTTGCCCATACCAGCTTCGATACATAGCTTGCGGAGGACTATTTAGTACAACTCAAGACTGGGCCTTTCTGTAGACAGCAGGCCATGGACGACTCAAGTGCTCTGTTTCACCAGTATGAAACAGAGTACTGCAACTGCTCCACAGACATATCGAGGAAGCTAGGATCATTAGGGCCTTTGACTGGGGGTAAGCACACCTAGGCAGCTATCATGTCCGCCTACGTGCTCTATGGACTGCACCTTCCTGCAACAGTCCGAACACCGGGAATTTGCGAAACTGAAGGCCAATGCGCCCCTTCGCGCAGAACTCCGGCGCAAAAAGGTGGCAGAAATTGAAAATGACATTCAGCAAGCAGATAGTGTGGTAAGCCAAGGGTTCTTCGCTTGCCTGTTTACACCCTTGCAGCCTGTCAAACAACAGGACCAAAACAGGGATCCTAGGGCACATCTGGAATGTCCATGCAGTGGAGCATGTAACCTTTACTCAGTGCCGTTGATGGCTCGCTTTTCATCAGCAGCATGCATCTTGCATAGGTCCTGGTGAAAGCTGCAGTCTCTCCTAGCCCTCATCAACATGCAAACTGGGTCAGATATAGTCCATGTTGCCGGTCCCAGCACCCCGGTTGACTTGATGTGCTGCATCCATGGTCATGGGCCCAGATGGTAACTGCAGACGCATGCTTTCCTGCCTTGTCATGCATGACTGTAGATATGCTGACATATGATGGGGCATGCTCACAATTAATGCTGTTTGGTGCCAACAGCAAAACAGATTGAAGTGTCCTCTCCGTGAATATCATAGCACCTCTCATGCCTTAGCATTAACCTCATATATAGGTACACAGCTCCTGTTAATACTCCCCCCGCTGCTGTTTAACTGATCACAGTATCATTTGTACACAAATGAGCTGTCTATATCGCTGGGCAAAGACAGTACTTGCTGCAGTGCGTGGCCAAAAGCTCATATATAATGACTTATGGCGCATCTCATTGGTTTGCAGATCAAGCGCATGGAGATGGAGGCACGCAGCCTGCCAGCAGACAAGGGACGCTCCCTGACCATAAAAGTGAAGGAGTATAAGGGCGACTTGCTGTCTCTAAAGGATCAGCTTAAGCAGATAGCAGCATCAGGAGGGGCAGCAGGCATGGATGCTGCACGTGCAGAACTGGTAGGCGACACTGGCCAGAGTAACTGATGTACTTATGGCAGCCTTCACTTGTCAGTGTGCCCAAATCTGAAAGAATGATGTACTTATGGCAGCCTTCACTTGTCAGTGTGCCCAAATCTGAAAGAATGACCAATGCAAATTCTGGGTTGATTATGCGTTGCTTGTTTTTGTTGCATCGCTCTCCCCTGCTTTGATTAACTGTACTACATGTACCAATCTCAAGGCATCCTATCGACCTCCATAGGACCCAGCTGTGCCAGCGAGTAGGCAGGGCATATCCTGCTAGATCAATGTACTAGCGGTGGCATTTGAGGAAGGGGACTCACTTGCTGCCCAGGCAGGCTGCTTGTTAGCATCTCATGCTTTTGAGACATATGTGCGATGAGTGCTTTGTCAGCAGTGAATGCATGCACATTAAGCACGGATAAATGGCTGGGGAACACTGGTATTGACTAACGAATAGGTTTGTCTGAAGTGGCTCCACTGCGTCTTTTTGGCAGAAGCAGGTGGTTGCTGCTCTGCCTGCATGGTGTGGATCATTCATTTGGTGCAACAGATGTTAAGGCTTCACGCCGAATGTGCCATGCATGGACTCAGCACTAATTTCCTGGTGGGTGAGGGACAAAATGGGAGGGAGAAACGCACAGGCTGTGCATGCAGCTTGCTTGAGTTGTCCCTCTGAAGTTTTTGCTTAGCTGTGTTGCTGGTGCCATGATGCAGGGCCTAGGTGACAACTACTACAGCACATCAGCTGGTCAGAGAGATCGCATGCTAGCAGCCTCAGAGCGGCTACAGAAAACGTCAGACAGACTGAACACAGGGAAGCAGCAGCTGGCAGAGACAGAGGTGAGGGGCATGGTACAGACATGCGCATGCAGCAGCTGCATTATAGCATTGCTGTGCTAGAAAATCTGCTTGTGGAACTGGAATTGACTTTAGAGCAGGGTACAGCAACATGTGAGAACCCTTGACATTGCTCCAGCAAGGCAAGCTCAAGTGCAGCACTATATCGATTGGAGGGAGGCAGAGGGTGGGATAGCCAAAAGTTTGGACTTGCAGTTGCTGGGGATGCATGGCGACAAGAGTGGCGGTTCTTGCTATAGATTTCATATAGAAGGTGGCTGTGCCCTCCAGAGCATAGGTACTCAGTAACATACCACGCCTTGCTGCTGCATAGAGCATTCGTGCGCTAGAAGCTTCTGGATGTGTCGGCCTGGGACTTTGCAGAATACGCCGGCTGCGCCAGCACAAGCCAGGGCTTGGCCCACATAGCTTGCATGTCTGATTGTTGGCCTCTCAAGCACGGTTGAGCTGGTGTGGATAGCTTCTACTTATCTGAGGGGAGGAATACTCGGGTTATGGAAAGCAGCTATCTGTAACTACATACCAAGCCTGTGGACTGTCATTCCATAGCAAAGGGCAATAAGCCCTGTACCTAAAGCTGTCTGCAGAATACGCAAAGCAAAAAGTAAAGCTACCGCAAACAGAATGAAAGAAGCTACATAATTGCTGACCTGTTCTGGCCATACCCCTCCTTTCTCTGTCTTGTGTTGTCCAGGAGCTGGGTGTGAGCATCTTGCAGGACTTGGCACGGCAACGTGAAACGATCGTCCATGCACGTGACACACTGCATGGCGCGGATGACAACATTGGCAAAGCACGGAAAATCCTGTCTACCATGAGTAAGCGGATCCTCACCAACAAGATCATTATGTTTGGTATCAGTGCGTTCTTGCTGTTCGCCATCATTCTTATCATCTATGTGAAATTCCATTGAGTTAGCTGGATGAAAGGGAACATGTGGTGGGGTGCAGGGTGGGAAGGTCAGGGGTGTGCAGCAAGGTGGGGAGGCTTTTCAAGAGAACACACTTACATGGCGGTCTGTGAAGATATGTTGGATGAGCAGCTTCTGCTGTGAGTGGCAGGCTTACTCAGCTGACTATAGTTTGGGTGAGGGCACTTCAAGGACGAGGGAAGGATAAGTTTGTATTGTTGAGAGGAGGGGATGGGGGGGGGCAACAAGTGTGATTTGAATGCATGCTGGAAGGTGAGAACAAGGAGAGGGGTATTTGCATGAGTAAGGAGCAGGATTAGCCTCTGCTTGTAGAGATCATGTGCATGTGCCGTGCTTGCTGCTGAAGACATGCTGGGCGTCTTCTTTCGTGGCTAATGACATTCCGCAGTGTGGAGCACTTGCCAAGGTTAAGAGGTGTTGGTTCCATTTGATGTAAAGCATGGGTCTGATTGTGCTTGTCTATGACCCCATGCTTTTCGTGTGACACAGGAGGGAGCTTATGATGGGGTCATGAAGGTGTGTGGAGGCAAGTGGGAATGACATTTGTTGATGCTGCTGGAAATGTGCAGCTACCCCAAGTGATAGCGGCGTAGGTGCTGGCGGGTCCAAGTGGGCTAGGGTCTCGTTCTTACTGTCTTAGCCATGTTGTGGAGGATGTACTGCCCTGTCTGTGATAAGGGCTCGTAGCATCTGTAGGTGTTGGCTTAGAACCCCTCACAGGTAGGACGGTTGCACCTGTTGTCTCTGCAGATCTGGAACACTGCTTGCTGGGGTTGGGGGATGCCAAAGCTGGCAGCAGATAAAGTGAAGGGGCGTAGTCTGTCATTGGTGACTCTGGCGGATTGTGCGTCCCCTGTTGGTTGCAGAAGGTCGTGCTGCTGCTGGGTGAGAAACACCTCATGCAAGGGGAGTTCAGTTTACATGGTGCTGAGTGACACACCGAAGGTCTACGACCGTGACGCAGGCGTACACGGATGCATGGCTTCTGTTTGTTCCAATGTAATCAGCCAGAAAGATCGCGTGGGAGCCTCGCTATGAATACTTCCAAGAGTGAGTCCACGTAGTAGGTTGCTACTCAAGCTGGTGACCTCTCCTTGAAATGCCATGTGATCACACTATGATATGGAATGTTGTGTCATGGTCATGTGCATTGGCTTGATTGATTGTGTAGTTGTACGGCCCTTGGTAATGGTACTGTAATGCGTAGTACTCCCTCGCTTCGACGCAACCCTATACTACGGCCATCACTTTTTCAGACAGAGCTTTGAAGCCGCAGGCAGGAAGGGTGCGTAGCTTAGTTCCACATGGTGGAACGCTCCGCCGCTCCTCCCAAACAATCGGGAGGAGCGATAAAGCTAGCTAAAGATGTGTTCGCGGGCACATGCGGTGAGCATCACCACCTGCCGTTGAGTCTAACACGCAGTGTATGAGGGTGCCAGGAGCGATTCACAAGGGCCGTACTTACAGGTGGAATATCAGTGACCCTGGTTGGCCATCCCTTTGATACGTTAAAGGTCCGGCTGCAAACACAATCAGTGGCAAACCCCATATACTGTAAGTTTTCTGGTGCCGTGCGCCCTGTTACACGCCAAGGCTGCTGGCTCACAAAACCTTTCATCCCTTGCAGCTGGAGTGTTAGACTGCGCCAAGAAAACAATACAATGGGAGGGTCTGGGCGGGTTGTACAAGGTGAGCTGAAGACAGCAGCAGGTCAAAGTCAGATCAGGTGCTGTAAAGTGCATTCTGACAGTACTCACCTACAGCAGCTGGTGTACACTACCCCGCAGCCTGCTTCATTGATAACTTGAGTGAGGCATGAGTTACTCACTTGGCCCTTGAATACCGTCCATGGTCCGTGGGTCAAGGGATGACCACAGGTCCGAGCAGTTGGTTGGGGTAGTGGATGCACATCTGTCAAGAGCACAGTGCAGAACATGCAAGAGTAAGAAGCTGGTTTTTATGGACAGTTGCTGTAAGAATGTCGTGGACTGGCATCCCCTGCTAGCCTCCTCATCCTGCCAGATGTCTATTCTCACTATGGATCTTTAGAAACCCACCTAACCAAGAAGATGTTGCTTCAATGTTCAGATGATAGCTTGCACTACATTTACCCCTCTGCTAAAACGAACCTGTGTGGCTGTTCCTCCATTTTCCATGCAGGGTGTAGCATCCCCCTTGGCAGGGCAGATGTTCTTCCGAGCATCTCTCTTTGGCGCATTTGGCGAGAGTAAACGCTGGTTGGCCACGCGACCAGACGGCACCCTGCGTCCCTTGGTTCCTGTTGACTACTACAAGGCCGGAGCCATCACTGGCTTCATTGCAGCATTCACTGAAGGGCCCATTGACTTCTATAAGTCACAGATACAAGTGCAGATCATCAAGTCACGGTCGGATCCTACTTACAAGCCACCATACACGTCTGTCAGTGCCTGTGTACGGACTACGCTGCAGCAGAATGGCTTCAAGGGGCCTTTCCAGGTGGGTGACAAGCGGGGTGTGTCAGGGGTGACAAGAGTGTGTGGGTGCCAAGAAGGGGTGTACAGGACCCCAACAGGGGCCACCAGGAGGCCAGTAATCTCAGGAAGCAAGAGAGGGCTTTGCTGGCCACGAGTGACAGGAGCAGATGTGTGGGGAGGTTTTCAAGTAGAGCGGATGAGCATAACCTTCTGCTGCATCTCTTTGGCTCTGGAAGCAGATGGAGCGGCACATTGCATTGCTCTAGCAGCTACTGTAGCATTGACCTGCTTGTATGCAGGTCAAGCTCACTCTTAGCACATTGCTGCTGGTCATGCAGCTAAACATGCAGATCTGCACTTGCAGGTAACTGTTGGTTATCATCCTGTCCGTAGTTCTTGTGCTTACCCGATCCCTGTTGCTGCTGCTGTTGTGATTGTTACAGGGGCTGACGCCCACCATCCTTCGTAACACGCCAGCAAATGCAGTGTACCTGGGCACCTTTGAGGTGCTGAAGCAGGCAGCAGCAAAGCAGATGAACTGTCAGGTGGGCGGGGGCAGGACAGCTGGGGGTTTAGGGAGGGGAGGGGTAGCAGCAGAAGGGGCTGAGGGAGGGGAGGGGTAGCAGCAGCAGGGGCTGAGGAAGGGGAGGGGTAGCAGCAGCAGGGGCTGAGGAAGGGGAGGGGTAGCAGCAGCAGGGGTTCTTGCAAAAGGATGGTAGCAGCAACTGGGGGTTTAGGCAGTGGAGAGGGAGGGGCAGAAGGGGGTTTGGGAAGGGGATGGGTAGCAGTAGAAAAGGTTTTAGCCGGTAACAGGAGCAGGAGTGTTAGGCAGGGGTATGGGTAGCAGCAGCAGGAGGTTCCAGAAGGGTCTGGGTAGCAGCAGCAGGAGGTTTAGAAAGGGGATTGGTAACGGCAGCAGCAGGATGGTTTTAGGAAGGGGATGGGTCGCAGCAGCAGGGGATTTAGGAAGGGGAGGAGTAGCGGCAGCAGGAGCTTGGGAAATGGGTGGGTAGCAGCAGCAGGAGGTTTAGGCAGGGGATCTTTAGCAACAGCATGGGGGAATGTTAAGCGGGGGATGGGTAGCAGCAGCAGGGTGTTTAAGGAAGGGGATGAGTAGCAACATCAGAGGGGGTTAGGCAGGGGATGGGTGGCAGGGGTGGGGGGGAGGGGGAGGGGGGTTAGGCAGGGGAAGGGGTAGCAGCAGTAGGGTGTTTTAGCCATGGGGTGGCTAGCAGCACAAGGGATTGCAGGGCAACTGTAGCCTGGAGAGAATTTTGGCGCTGGCCATGGGAGCTACGGACGCACCCAGGCAGAAGAAGAATAGCAGCAGTGGCAGCAGATAAGCAGCAGCAGGAGCAGGAGCAGCCACGATAGGAGTAGCGACAGCGGAGCAGCAGCAGCAGCAGCAGCAGCTCTGGCATGAGGCAGGTGCCTATCTGCAGCAGCCGCAGCTGCGAAAGGATCAAATGAGGAAGGTGCCGATACCATCAAGACACATGCATTTCTGGATTCAGATCAAGTGTGAGTGTTAAGTGTGATGCTGGTGCTCCTGCTTGCTGCCAGGTGTCTGAGCTGCCTGCCTATGTAGTGCTATCCTCAGCAGCATTAGGTGGCTGGGCGTACTGGCTGGCCATCTTCCCTGTGGATTGCATCAAGAGTGCCATGCAGACAGATAGCGTGTTCAAGGACAAGCGGAAATACACGGACATCATCACATCAGCTAAGGTAGGGGGTAGTGCTGGCAGGAGGGGTGGGGTGTGTGAGGAGTGACAAGGGAGTGTGTGGGTGCCTACCAGGGGTGTACAGGGTGCAAACAGGGGTCTGCAGGTAGCCAAGAAAGACAGGAAGCAAGAGATGGTGGACGACCACAGGACTTCGGGGCCGGGGGGGGGGGGGGGTAGAAGTAGCTGCAGTATGTTGCTGCGAGAGTCCGGTGTATTGCTGGGCCGTGGAGGATGATCGGGCCGGTGGGAGATGGCAAGCAAGAGACATGTAGGGAGGTGGAGGACTGTATGTTGCCAAGGGCAAGGCTTGCTATGAAGGTGTCAAAGGTGCAGCAGGAAAATGAGAAGCGAGGGGATGCAAGTCTGATGCTGCAGAGTTCTGTAATATGTCTGGTATTTGAAAAGCTTGCACAGGTCTCAGGTGGCCATACATACACTGGATAATGCAATACACAATTGCGAATATAGATATACAGATATATAAAACAGAAGTATGGATGGAGTTACTGTATAACCAGAAAGACATGGGCATGTGATATCCAATCTATGCTCCTGCCCAATGTAAACATGTTGCATTATTGGCAGTGATTGCATGACCAGCACAGTGGGTGCAAAGCATTGCTCTCCCAATGTATTAAGATCTTTGTTTCTGCTCATGATTGATGTGGCCAACTTGCAAGGTGCTGTGACCAGTAAGGCCAGATCTAAGTTGACTCGTATGTTTTTGTCTGAATGTATGTCTATGGGCCTACACGCATGTTGGCTATGGCTTCTTTTTTTAGGACCGCAGTGGAGAAATGTTGTAGCAAGAGAGCTGGCATAGTAGCTTATTGGACGCTACCTCAATCCAGTTGATTTAACGTACAGGGCCTCACTCAAGCTCGTCAGCTTTAACAGACATCTAAGCCACCTGTCAGTCCTCCCCCAGTCGGGACTCGCAGACAGTCACTTTGCAGGCTTTGATGCTGTTTGCAGGCTTCGATGCTGAGTTGGCTATGGCTTACCATCTTGGGCCTAGGTTGGCATCCTGCTAAGGCTTATCATGAAGTGTACTGATATGTGTCCCCATGCTGCTTGTTGTGTCTGTGTGCAGCTGTTGTGGGGTGAAGGAGGCATCAGGAGGTTCTACAAGGGCTTCACTCCATGCTTGATTCGGGCAGCACCAGCAAACGGCGCCATGCTTTACACAGTGGACTATGTCACCAACCTGCTGAACAAGCAGTGATGCAGCAGACTACGAGGCTGTGTGTAAACAAGTGGGGTAGGAAGAGCTTCATGGCACAGCATTGTCACAAAGCAGGCCACAAACTCTTGTCAGGACTTGCGATGCGTTCTGGAGGTCAATAGGAGGCCTCGGTTCTGAGGAGCGACTTTTGTTTTCACAGAAGTAGCCCCTCAAAAGGCTGGCCCCCTACTGACCTCATGTAACGGAGTCGGAGGTTCTCATAAATGGGAAAGTCAGGTCATGCCTGGCTTCAAGGCTTTGGAGCACTTGGGGATGTAAGGGGACCATTAAGCAGCTGATAGTGTGCTAGGGTGCAGGCTGGCTTTGTCTGTGCAGCTCAGGGGTTTGTGGGCCTTAGTACTGCTTGTTTGCAGTACTAGGAGGGTGTATGTGGTTATGTGGTGGCAATGTGCTGCTCCGCAATGAGTGAGTGCTAGTGAGACTGTGGCTCATTAGTTGTTTGTCAAGAGAGATCACTGCACAGCTCGTTGCTTCTTTGAGAGGCCTCGAGGGCTTAGAAAACTGTCTTGGTGCGGTTTGGCGTCTTTTTTGATCATGTGCATAAGTCTATGTGCATGCACTAGTTTGTTTGGGGTGGGCAAATATCGGTTGAAAGGGCAAGTCGGGTGTTGGGGTTGCATGTATCTTGCTGATGCTGCTGAGAGTGTGTGTGTGTGGGGGGGGGGGTTTGGTTGGGTGGGTGAGTGGGGCCAGGGGACATATCAGCACTCATTGTGCAATTTTGGTAAGGGACTTTGGGAGCCTAGTTTGTCACGGGTGCAAAAACGTATGGGTCAGGTAGGCCGCTGCTTGGAAGATGATGGTCTAAGATGCACATGAGGGGAGTTCAGTTCCTGTGTAGATCAGTCCAGGCGTTCTGGGGGCGGCTGGGCTTGGCTTTCCTGGGGTTAACGGTGGATTGTTGTTTTTGTTGTATGTTGGGTCTGGCTAAGGCCAGCTCAGTTATTCGAATGCTCTGGAGGGGATTCATTCCTAGCCGAAAGGCATCCGTCTCTAGTGTGGTACATGTTTAATTTCCATCCGCTCGCTTGTAGGCAACCCTATGAATGGATCCACCGCATGTTGTGGTGTTGGGGCTTGTGTAGGTTTAAAAATGGGTTAAAAATGGTTGCGTAACTGCGTCCCGCCTAGTGCGCAGTACTACTGGAGTGGGGTGGCGAAGGATCGGGAACGGCACAGACGTGATCAGGGATGTGGCTTATCCCTACATGCCAAGTGTTATTTGCTTGAATATGCCTCTATCGTTGCGACCTCCTGCCTGCCATGCGGCAGGTTGCCTGAAGTAGTAACCTGTACTGGCTCAGATTGTCAGAATCCGCTAACTTGTAGACCCTGCCAAACAGCTCGTTCACGGCGCATTCAGCACCAAATTGCCCGCTTTAAGGTGTGAAGCTTTGCACAGCTGCTAGTATGCCCTCGGACCCTTCAATAATGCGTACTGCATGTCCGTTGCTTCAGAAGATTGCTCACGCCAAGTCATCATATTGATCTCATAGCTGTTGGATCAGTGACGATTCTGCAAGATCGATCTTAAAGGTTCGGGACTGCTTGCAGGCGTGGCAGCTGTCCTCCTTGCCCTAGTGTCGTGAAAGCGGAGATTGGTAGAGCATATGCAGAAGACCGGGCAGTTCCGCCGTCAAGCGGGCTACAGAAATGAGCTAGTTGGTGCAGCTCTGCGGCCTGGGCTGCCAAGGGCATGCTTGTCAAGGTAAGCTGATACTAGCAGCCAGAGGTTGGCCGGTAGGCAATTGCTGTCCGTGCAAGGCAGTAATAGGACACAAGCAGTGCCCCTTATTGCAAGTGAATAAACATCATATATATAATCTCTCTTTTCTGATTGGGTGATGCGTGTGGCTACTGCACTTTCATGTCCTCAGGCCGCTCGGCAGATGCCACAGACATGCCACGACCAGCCCCATCAGCATCGCCCATGCGTCCCAGGCCTACAAGTCCAACGGCATCGCAGCTCGAGGCAACACTGCTGTGAGCACTGCTGCTAAGGACACGGTTGCTACAGTCGACGAGCCACCCAGCACTTCCCCATCTCGCAGCCAGTCGCCCACGAGCCTGGGTTCTGCATCCAAATCCCTGGTTTCAGACAAATCCCGCGTGAAGGCTGTAGCAGCGAAGATCAGCGCTGCCAGGGAGCTGGCCAGACGCTTGGCAGAGGAGAAGCAAGCAGCAGTAGCAGGGCTAAGGACAGAAGATGCTGAGAGGCTCAAAAGGACTACTGAAGAGGCTGCAGCACAGGCAGCTGCGCAGGTGGGTGGGAATCTTTGCTGGAGACTATGAAAATATCTTTGTTGGATGGTTTCTATCCAGAAGTACTACGTGATCTAGGCATAAACATCCGGCAAACCCTTAATCTCCTGTTTCATTGGGACAAGGAGGGACATTGAGCTCAATCTGCACAGGCCTGGGATAAAGACCATGGCATGGGGAGCGATTGAGGGGCCAATGGAAAGGGGAACAGTGCTGGGAAGGTGGCTGAAGTGAAGCAGGCAGAGCCGGCAAGTGACTAATGGGCAGAGATGCCTGGATCATGTGTGCCATGCCATACAGCTCAGCTGTGAATTCAGGGAAAGAGGGGGGAAGGAAGAGGTGGAAGAAGCTGCAAGACAGACAGGGTCCTGGTTGGAGTCATGTGGCGGGTGCTGCAGGGCCCGAAAGCTGTGCAGTGATCTATCTCATATGGGCAGGGTCCTGTCATGCAGTGCTGTAATGGAGAAAGCAGGATGCAGCAAACGAGGCAAGCTGCAACCACCACCCCAAAGCTAGATCTTGCTCCTGCGCCTTGATGGCAGGCCGCTCTTGAAGGTGTTTGCATGCTACTTGTTGCTGCTGTACAGGCTGCGCGTGCAGGTGCTCTTATCCCTTGGCCTTGAGGTTGTGTCACTCTTCAATGTGCTTTGGATGTTTTGCATGTTACTTGTTGCTGCTGTACAGGCTGCGCGTGCAGGTGCTCTAATCCCTTGGCCTTGAGGTTGTGTCACTCTTCAATGTGCTTTGGATGTTTTGCATGTTACTTGTTGCTGCTGTACAGGCTGCGCGTGCAGGTGCTCTTATCCCTTGGCCTTGAGGTTGTGTCACTCTTCAATGTGCTTTGGATGTTTTGCATGTTACTTGTTGCTGCTGGACAGGCTGCGCGTGCAGATGCTCTTGCTCGTCAGCTGCGTCGTGCAGAGACCAGCAGGCAGCAGCTGAACCGCCTCAGGACTGAGAATGATGCGCTGAAGGATCTGCTGCTGGAGTTAGCTGCTGATAGGAGGTCTGCGCAGGAGAAGCTGAGCGAGCTGCAGGCACGAGTAGCAGAGATGGTCATTAAGGCACCACCTGAGGTGAGCAAGGGGGGGGGGCATGCAGAGGGGTAGGGTAAGAGGCAGCCCGGGGGTGGTGATGTAAAGAGGCAGCCCGGGGGGGGGGGGGTGTAAAGAGGCAGCCCGGGGGGAGGGGTGTAAGTGGCAGCCCGGAGGGGGGGGGGGGCAGGCAGGAAAGGAGTGGGTTGAGGCAGGAAAGGAGTGGGTTGAGGCAGGAAAGGAGTGGGTAGATGATGATTGAGATAGGCAAAATTTCTGTTCCACCTACCTCTGATTTGTGATAGCTTGAGGTGCGGGGCCTATGGCACTTTTTGCTATGGCATATCATGTGGGGGGAATGAGGGAGGTGGGGCAGGGGGGGGGGGGGGACGCTATAGGACGCAAAGGTGGGAGGAGCAGGATGAGGAGGAGGAAACCTAAGGTGTGAGGGCAGCCAGGGGTCAAAGCATAGCGAGATGTTTTGAGTTTAATGCTTGGTTGACTATCTACTCTCTTCGCTCTGCTTGGCCTTCCTGGAACATTGCACCATGACTTCTGAGCAAAGGGGAAGCTGCGCTTTAGACAGTTTGCTGACCTTCTTGCACACATTGTGCTGGCCCATTCTGCTGACTATGTGGACTACACCCCACCCCCCCACCCCTTCCCCGCCAATACGACCATTAAGTTCGTGTTGAAGTTGCTTGTGTTCAGCACTCTAGCATGCATTCCAGTCTAATCCATTCCTTAACCATTCATGTTTCAGAGAGAATACTTCACCACACTTGGACGGCATAGCACCTGCGACATGACTCGGACTGGGAGTGTTTTTGCCAGAACCTGATATTCATGATCACAGGAGCCAGAGACAGGCAGACTGTAGGAGGAACACAGTATCATTCATATTAGATGTATATCAGCATGTTTCCATGTACTTCCTCGCTGTACTTTGTGACAGCTTGAGGTGCGGGGCCTCTGGCACTTTTTGCTATGGCTTGTTATGAAATGGAATTATGATAATGTGTTCATGTTGTTGCTTTAGGACCCTCTTGCCACCCTGGTGTTTGATGACATTGCTGAAAAAGCATCAGCAGATGGAGCAGCAGCTGTAGCAGAGAAAGCAACCACTAGCACTACTGCAGCATCAGCACCACCATCAGCAGCACCCTCAGTGGCTCCCTCTAGAGCACCATCACCACCACCACCAACAGCAGCAGCAGCAGCCCCAGCTGCGGCACCTAAGGTAACCCCACCACCACCAGCACCAGCACCAGCAGCAGCAGCGGTTCCAGCAATAGCACCACCCCCTGCTGCTGCTGCTGCCCCTGCTAAACCAGCACCACCACCAGCAGCAGCAGCAGCAGCTCCCCCACAAGCTCCAAAGACGGTGGCTCCTGCTACTCCTCCTCCTCCCCCCCCAGCAGCAGCAGCGGCACCACCTACAGTACTTGGTGTGCCCATTCTGCCGAAGCCCACAGCTTTGGAGTTGCAAGCACTAGCACGTCAGGCAGAGGCAGCAAAGCTCCCGATGTTCACATGGCCAACTTTTGAAATCCCTGTGGGGACGCTAGTGCGGGTTTACTACAACAAAAACGCGGGACCACTGCCGAAAGACGATGGGCAGGGTTTGCAGATTAAGGCGGGGTTGAACAAATGGGAGGAGATTGTATTTGTGGATATGAGGAGAAACGAGGGGGCGCTAAGGAATATGGGGAGTGGGGCGGATTGGTGGGAGGCGAAGTGGGACCTGCCCACAGACCTCTTCCGGGTGGATTTTGTGATTATGGATAAGAGGTCAGGGGCTGTGGATAACAACGGAGCCAAGGACTTTGGGCTGGGGTTGGTGGGGGGCCCTACGGAGAAGGAGCTTTTGGAGAAGAGGGCATTGGAATATGAAGAGGCGGAGAAGAAGAGGTTGAAATTGCTGCAGGACGAGGAGGAGAGGATCTGGGGAGAGGTGGGGAAGAAGGCACAGGAGGAGGGAGAGGAGGCACGCCTGAAGTTCAGGTGGGTGGAGCATGGGGTTTTGTTCGGAGGGATCGGAGTAGGGTTGTATGGGGTGGGGTGGAGGTGGGGTGGGGTTGTATGGGGTGGGGTGGGGTGGAGGTGGAGGTGGGGTGGGGTGGGGTTGTATGGGGTGGGGTGGAGGTGGGGTGGGGTGGGGTTGTATGGGGTGGAGTGGGGTGGGGTTGTATGGGGTGGGTGGGGTGGAGGTGGGGTGGGGTGGAGGTGGAGGTGGGGTGGGGTGGGGTTGTATGGGGTGGGGTGGGGTGGAGGTGGGGTGGGGTGGGGTGGGGTTGTATGGGGTGGAGTGGAGGTGGGGTGGGGTTGTATGGGGTGGGGTGGAGGTGGAGGTGGGATGGGGTGGGGTTGTATGGGTTGGGGTGGGGTGGAGGTGGGGTGGGGTGGGGTTGTATGGGGTGGAGTCGGGTGGGGTGAGGATTGGGATAGCTGGAGAGAGATGTGCATGCAGTGGCAGAGGGGCACAGCTGAGTGTACTTGTATAGGCAACCGAAACGAGGAGGCATGCAAAGGGTGCGAAGGAGGTTTTCTGTTGCTTTATTGAATGCAAGGATGTGTACCTATATCATTGTTTTCTTACCCAAATATTAGTCCCATCTTCGTATGGAAGAAAAGAGGGAAAAACCACACATGAGGACCTACATGCACGGAAGAAAAGAGAATGGCCTTACATGCGTGTTTATAACAACAGGTGCTGCTGGTGCTGTTGTTATTTTCAGTCAGAGGTGTGCTAAGCAGTTGCATGTAGCTGCTGAAAAGGCGGTGGCCCTGAGACGCGGGGCCTAGGCTAAGCTCTAACCTTTGAAACTCATACTAGCCTAAACTAAGCCCTATCCTGCTGTTTGCTACTGCTTGTGTCTGTTGTATCCAGGGAGAGGCGAGCCAAGCAGTTATTTAGGGTCATTATGTATGTATGTATGTATGTATGTATGTATGTATGTATGTATGTATGTATGTATGTATGTATGTATGTATGTATGTATATGTATGGCCACTTGCCTGTTTGTAACAACCCTTGCTGCTGCTGCTGCTGCTGTTATTGTGTCCAGGGAGAGGCAAGCCAAGCAGTTGCGTGTAGCTGGTGAAGAGGCCGTGGCCCTGAGGTGTGGGGCCTAAAACTCACCCCTACCCCTAAAACCTAGACTAGCCTAAACTAAACCCGATCTTCTGGTGCTGCTGCTGTTGCTATGTCCAGGGAGAGGCGAGCCAAGCAGTTGAAGGTGGCTGCTGAAGAGGCGGTGGCCCTGAGGCGGGGAGTGAACATTGCCACCCTGAGCACTATGCAGTCCAAGCAAGGGTTGTTCAAGTGGGTTCCTGAGCAGCTCAAGGCGGGGCAGAGGGGGTGGATGGTGTATAACACAAGGAAGGGGCCGTTCAGCTGGAGTAATGGGGCAATGTTGCATCTGGGATATGATAACTGGTACAAGCAGGATAAGCAGGTAGGGAAGGGAGGGGGTTGCTGGGGAGGGAGGGAGGGTCGGGCCTAGGTAGGGTGGGAGGGGCCTCGGGGTGGTGCCCGCCAAGGAGGGTGGGGCCTAGTGGGATATGATAACTGGTACAAGCAGGATAAGCAGGTAGGGAAGGGAGGGGGTTGCTGGGGAGGGAGGGAGGGTCGGGCTTAGGTAGGGTGGGAGGGGCCTTGGGGTGGTGCCCGCCAAGGAGGGTGGGGCCTAGTGGGGGGGCCTAGGGAGGGCGGGAGAGCCGGGCCTAGGGCGGGAGAGAAAGGAATTGGGGTGGGGGTGGGTTATGCAAAGTTTAGTGTTGTTTGTGTTGTGGGCGCAGGGTTGGCCATACAGGGCCAAAAATGTGTGCTTTAATCGGCGCTGAGCAAAAGATTGCACTTTGGAGGGTTCGTCCGAGGATAACTGGCGTGAACATGACAAGCGGGTTTAGGGTTTAGGGTTAGAAACCAGGTGCAGGCAGAAGGGAACATATCGTGTGCATGTGGGCACGAGAGGGGGCATGGAGGGCGTTTCTGGTCTAGTTATAGTGTATATGCTCTGTTCAACAGATGGGTGAGGTGAGGTCCCTGGGTGGTAAGGATCTGAAGAGGAAAGAAAGGAGCTTGAATTGGGAGAGGAAGGAAGGACTTAAACAGGGAGGAATTGTGATAGGGGGGTTGCATCATTGGTCCCTAACCTCATCGCCTACAACATTGAAGGTCTGGCAACGGCGAAAGGTTCAGCACCATAACACCAAGTCTGTATGCTTTGGTTGTTCACCTATTATCATCATCTGTATCTCGCCCTGCCTCTTTCTCCCCTTCACTAGTGTTTACAGGTAATAGACTGTTCACACGCCTGGGATCTGTAAAACAACGACGACAGCTGCTTTACATGGCATGTCTTGTGAGCTGCTAAGCTAGACACTTGGATGCGCCTTTTGTAAAATAGACCTTGTGGATTCCCCATCCTAACTCGATCAATCAATCATAGGAAAACAAAGGCCAGCTATGCCAATGGCCAACCAAACCTAGGCCACAAACACAATAATCCCTTCCAGCTTAAGGTGACACATACTTAAATAAGGGGGGTACTTTGGGGCAGGGGTTTAGAGCCTAAAACCATCAATCCGAGGTACCCTTCGGCACCGCGGTGCGACGGAGTTACGTATGTGTCACCTTAAACCCTTGACATACGTGCATTGCGATGTGGTGCAGATGATAGAGCTGTGGCACGATCCGCTAACCTAAACCCAATTCCTGCTTTGGCGGCCTAACCTTTGACTTCCTACATAACCCTTGTCTGCAGATGGTGGCATCTTTCGGAGGTGGCATTCAGTACGATGATTCAATCTCGTCATCGCCTTTCGGATTGTGGTTTAGCTCTTGCATTTATTCGTCCTTTTCAATCCTTGTCTGCAGATAATTGAGCTGAAGAAGCTTGATGATGCCAAGCTGAAGGAGTTCAACCTTGATGGCAAGGATTGCTGCTGGTGTGGTACTGAGGTGGACATCCCAGCTACTGCTGCGGTGGTGGACTTTGTGTTTAGTGACAGGGAGCAGCGCACATGGGATAATAATGGGAATACAGACTATCACTCTAAGGTGGTGGATGCTGCTAGCAAGGACAGCATGGTGGAGATGGTGTACCAGGTAAGGGGGGGAAGGGGAGGGGGGGAGGGAGGGAGGGATAAGGGGGAGGGGGGGGGAGGGAGGGATGAAGGGGAGGGGGGGGAGGGAGGGATGAAGGGAGGCGGGGAGGCGAGGGGGGGAGGGAGGGAGGGGGGGAGGCGCGGGGAGGCGCGGGGAGGGGAGGGAAGGGCCCAGAAGGGGCACTCCTCGCTTGATTTCGAAGGGCTGATATCTTGTGTTTCTGCTGCGTGTGTACCGGTCATGAGTTTGCCTGAGTGGTCGCACAAAACCATAGGACAAGAGCCCCGTAGCTCACCTTTTGTGCCTGTCGATCAAAGTTGTGAAAAGTGTGCTGTGCGTGACAGCAACGGGCATGATTCCTTTTCTGCCTGCCTCCGCCACCATCTGTGCCACTCCTGCATTGCACCTTACCTTTACGCTGCCTGTGTAGCAGTAATGCAAACGACTAAGACTTCTCCCAGACCAGAGGAACAGAGCCACGTACCTCACCACTGTGCTCCCTGTGTTTTAGTAATGCAAGTTGCCTAAGACTCTGGCCAAACCACAGCAAAAAGCGCTGTAGCACACCTTGCTGCTGCCCGCGTATCAAGCAAGAACTGAAGGCAGCAGTAATAATGTTGCTGCCTATTGCAAAGCAAACAAAACGCTTAGGGAACAGCTTTGCATGTTCAAATGCCCCTTGCTTGAATGAAGGGCAAAGTGCCCAAGGGTCTGACTGAATTATAAAAAAGAGCCCCATAGCTCACCATCGTGCTGTGGCTGTGTTCTGTTGTAGGCTATGAAGCGTGCTGGGGCCCAGGAGGATGCAGATGCTGAAGACAGATGGGCCAGAAGGGCAATGCGGAAGGTACAGAGGGAGGAGGGGGGGGGGGGTTGTTTCTAGCAGTGGAAGGCTTGCGAGCTTTCCCCTTTTGTTGGCTTGGCTTCATCTCCTTCTTTGTCCTAGGCTGAAAATCATTCTAAGAATATGCCTTGGGCCCCACATCTCAAGCTGTTACCAGTACTCACATGCTTTGTTTTTCAGTTTTATTGTGATGGCAAGGCCCTGTAGCTTGCGAAAGCTGAGCGGGGCAACAGGATTGGCATACATACCAGCCATTGCACGCATTTGGTACGCAATGCTTGTATGAGAAATACTGCTAATCATGCAAAGGTCTACACTGAACATTATGAATCACCATGTAATGTACCATAGTGAAGCATTCCAAACCATGTGAAGGGCTACTCTTAAACGCTAGAGCCATGTAAACAGCTATTATGACACACTCTAAACCCTGGTAAACACTAAGATGAGCAGCTATTATGACACACTGCTAAACCCTGTAAAGCACTAAGACGAGCAGCTACCATGACAGACTACTAAAGCCTGGAAAGCACTAACATGAGCAGCTACCATGACAGACTACTAAACCCTGGTAAACACTAAGATGAGCAGCTATTATGACACATTACCAAACCCTGTAAAGCACGAAGATGAACGCGTAATCCCTGCCCACTGTACGACATGATTGATTCTTCCTAGGCTGCCCCAATATCAATCGCTGGGTACCATGTGCTGTTACGAACTCAATCCTCATCCCCTTATGACTAACTCTGAAAGGACACTACTAAGCATGTAAATTTTACGTTTGCTGCTGCTGCTGCTGCTACTATCCTTCAGGTTGAGAGCAAGGAACTGTAACGACTCTACTAAGCATGTAAATATACGTTTGCTGCTGCTGCTGCTACTACTATTCTTCAGGTTGAGAGCAAGAAACTGTAAGGCCACTACTAAGCATGTAAATCTACGTCTGCTGCTGCTGCTACTGCTGCTACTACTATTCTTCAGGTTGAGAGCAAGAAACTGTAAGGCCACTACTAAGCATGTAAATCTACGTCTGCTGCTGCTGCTACTGCTGCTACTACTATTCTTCAGGTTGAGAGCAAGAAACTGTAAGGGCACATTAGCATGTAGATATACGTTCACTGCTGCTGCTGCTGCTCATGTTCAGGTTGAGAGCAAGGCTCTGGTGGCCCGTAAGAGGCGCGAGACCCAGCAGGAGTTCCTCTACACACTGCCCATACGCCCCAAGGCAGGCCAGCCCTGTGAGCTATATTATAACCCTGACCTCACGGCCCTGAGGGGGAGGCCGGAGCTATATGTGCGGGGGTCTTTCAACAGATGGAGCCACCCCCAGCAAATTGCTCCCACTAGGATGAGGTCAACCATGCCTGGGGGGCTGGGCTTCCTCAAAACCACCATCCAGGTAATGGAACATTCAGGGTTTAGCATTGGCAGGTTATTGCTGCCAGGTTTTAGAATGCAAACGCTCTTATGATTTAGGATGAGGTCAACCATGCCTGGGGGACTGGGCTTCCTCAAAACCACCATTCAGGTAATGGAAATTTCAGGGTTTAGCATTGGCAGGTTATTGCTGCCAGGTTTTAGGATGCAAACGCTCTTATGATTTAGGATGAGGTCAACCATGCCTGGGGGGCTGGGCTTCCTAAAGACCATCATCCAGGTAATGGAACATTCAGGGTTTAGCATTGGCAGGTTATTGCTGCCAGGTTTTAGGATGCAAGCGTTCTTTTTGATTTAGATGAGGTCAACCATGCCTGGGGGACTGGGCTTCCTCAAAACCACCATCCAGGTAAAGGAGCATGGGGTTTTTAGTGTGTTAGAGTTATGCCATCTCCCTAAGAGTTAGCCCAATTTTACGGAAATCCCCCGTACCTCAGCTCTTGCGCCTAATCTTAGTGTTGACAGGGTATTGCTGTCGGGTTTTAGGATGCAAATGTTCTTATGATTTAGATGAGGTCAACCATGCCTGGCGGACTGGGCTTCCTAAAGACCACCATCCAGGTAATGGGACATTCAGGGTTTTGGTAGCAGATCATTGCTCCTCACTGTTTCTGGTAGCAGCTGGGTTTGCAGGACGCATGGCACTTTTGCAATAACAGATCATTAGAGATGTTTTAATACTCATTTTGGTGAAGTCCCTCGTCTGAAGACATTCTGTGCATGCACTGCTCTCACTCACTTGCAGTATAGTAGTGGATGGCGCTTGCTTACAATGGGGCGCGATGCTCAACTGTATCCTAGGTTAAGGATGGCCTCATGTCTAGGCGTATCTGCATATCGTCTTTGTTTCTGGTTGCATACTGGAGACAACCCGTATAATGTTCCGCCTTGTTGTTCCCTGTAACAGCTTCCCGAGGTGTGGGGTCTATGGCCCCATAATGCAGTGTAATCGTAAAGGGATGGGCTTCCATGACATGGTGTGATTATTTTTGATGTTTGTCAAAACCCAACACAATGTGTAAAACAATTGTGAGAACTGTTTTCTCTCCTGCTGCAGGTGCCTAAGGATGCTCATATCCTGGATGTGGTGTTCTCAGACAGTGACAGCGGGGGAGGGTTCTTTGATAACAATGGTGGGCTGGACTACCACATACCAGTGGAGGGAGCCTCAGGGAAGGTGCCAGGCCTCAAGGTAAGTGAAAGACAAACTTTTGGCCGGGGGGGAAGGGGGCTGGTTGCAGTTGTAAGGCAAGTGGGCCTTGGTTGTGGGGCATATCCCCCTCAGCTTCCTGAGCAGAGGCAGTTTAGTGGATCTCACACAGGCAGGTATGCAGCCCAGAGCATTGGTGGCTCTACGTCACTTGGGGATTGCTTATAGCAGGTGGCCTTTATGTGATTGTGTGCTTGATGTATTGACACCAAGCTCTTCAGATTCGGCTGGGGAAAAAGCGAGCCGGAAAGAAGGGGGCAACGGAAAGCGAGGGATCGCTTTCCTTCCATTCATTCCATTCTTGGCACAACTCAAGCGAACAATGTCTTGTTAGGTTGATACTGCCTGCCGAATTGAGTGTGCAATTGGCAAGCATCTTGCCAACAGAGTCAGCCATGTTTCTCTTGCTCATGCTAGTTTTAGGGTTTAGGGGGCTTGGAGTTTAGCCTAAACCCTAGCTCACATTCTGTGCCTAATTGGCCGTCACCTCTCGCTCTTATGTCACCTCTTGCTCTGCCTTTCTCTGATGCCCAGGTGGTTCACATTGCTGTTGAGATGGCTCCCATTGCTAAGGTTGGAGGTATGGGTGATGTGGTCACAGCTCTGGCCAGGGCGGTACAGGATGAGGGACATGAGGTACAGGTCATCATACCCAAGTATGACGTCATCAGCTACAGTCAGGTAGGGAATGGACTTTGGGTCTGGGTCGGGGGCGGGGAGGGGAGGAACGGGGGAAGGGGCGGGGAGGTGCGGGGGGTGGGAGGGGCGCGTGCGGTACAGTAGGTGGGACATGAGGTACAGGTCATCATACCCAAGTATGGCGTCATCAGCTAAAGCCAGGTAGGGAATGGACTTCAGCTGGGGTTAGGGTGGGAAGGTGCGCAGGGAAGGTGTGGAGGTGCGGAGGAAGGGTGGAAAGGCGCGGAGGAAGGATGGGAAGGGTGGGAGGGGCTAGGGAAAGGGTGAGGAGGGGCGCAGGAAGGGTGGGGAGGGGCGGGGGCTGGGATGGGGGTGCGGTACAAGAGGTGGGACATGAGGTACAGGTCATTATCCGTAAGTACGTTGTGTATGATGTCATCAGCTACAGCCAGGTAGGGAGTAGACTGTGGCTCTGGGGGCAATTCATGTAAGGTACAGGCCAAGGCCCTGCGCAACCTAACTGGTCCTAACATGTGCAGCAGGATTAGTTGATCTCGCATCGATCTGAGAGGTGAAAGGTTGCGTCCAGAGGACAACCTGCGTGAAGATTGAGGACCTGCCTAAAAAAACTTGCGGCTTGGTCCTGAGCAATCTTTGCGCCATAAATCCTTCTTTATTGTCATAGGCTTTTTTTCATTTTCACTTGTTAGCTGATTGGTTGACCGCGGTTGATCAGTTGGTTGATTAAGAGGTTGATTGATTGTATTCAGGTTGAGGATCTGCACCAGGAGGGTGGCACCTTTGTACGATTGATTGAATGATTGATTGATTAGTTACTAACGTGTTGATACCATTCAGGTTGAGGATCTGCACCAGGAGGGTGGCTTCAACTTTGGCGGCACCTTTGTGCGGGAGTGGCACGGCAAGGTGGAGGGGCTGCACACCGTCTTCCTGGAGCCAGAGAATGGACACTTCTGGAGGCAATGCATCTACGGCAGAAATGATGATTCTGTCAGGTGGGCGGGGAGCTAGGGGCGGGGAACCCTGCTTGTATCTGGAGGTGGTACGGGCAAACATGCAGGGGGGCTGGCTAGGCGACAAACGCAGGGTTCATGACAGGCTGGCACGGCACGTACAAAGCAAAACCTTGCTTGTATTCTGCTGGCCCTTTTGCTTGGCTGGGGCAAAGATTGGTGGGGTCTGG